>JAEKDQ010001110.1:0-32015 GCA_026937815.1 Etheostoma perlongum | reverse complement strand
CATCCTCTACTTCAGGAAAAGTACTAATACCACACTGTGACATACTCTGGTACTGCAGTAACAGTACTAATACCACACTGTAAATACTCTGGTACTGCAGGAAAGTACTAATACCACACTGCTGAAAACTCTGGTACTGTGTAAAGTACTAATACCACACTGTAAAATACTCTGGTGCTGCAGGAAAAGTACTAATACCACACTGTGACATACTCTGGTGCTGCTGTAACAGTACTAATACCACACTGTAAAATACTCTGGTACTGCAGTAACAGTACTAATACCACACTGTATACTCTGGTACTGCAGTAACAGTACTAATACCACACTGTGACATACTCTGCAGTAATGCCACACTGTAAATACTCTGGTACTGCAAAAGTACTAATACCACACTGTAAATACTCTGGTACTGAATATCTGGTACTGCAGTAACAGTACTAAAACCACTGTAAATACTCTGGTACTACAGTAACAGTACTAATACCACACTGTAAATACTCTGGTACTGCAGTAAAAGTACTAATACCACACTGTAAAATGCTCTGGTACTGCAGTAACAGTACTAATACCACACTGTAAATACTCTGGTACTGCTGGAAGAGTACTAATACCACACTGTAAATACTCTGGTACTCTGGTACTGCAATACTCTGTAACAGGAAAAGTACTAATACCACACTGTGACATACTCTGGTACTGCAGTAACAGTACTAATACCACACTGTAAATACTCTGGTACTGCAGTAACAGTACTAAAACCACACTGTAAATACTCTGGTACTGCAGTAAAAGTACTAATACCACACTGTAAAATACTCTGGTACTGCAGTAACAGTACTAATACCACACTGTAAATACTCTGGTACTGCAGTAAAGTACTAATAATACCACACTGTAAATACTCTGGTACTGCTGGAAAAAGTACTCTGTAAATACTCTGGTACTGCTGGAAAAGTACTAATACCACACTGTAAATACTCTGGTACTGCTGGAAAAGTACTAATACCACACTGTAAAATACTCTGGTACTGCAGGAAAAGTACTAATACCACACTGTAAAATACTCTGGTACTGCAGTAAAAGTACTAATACCACACTGTAAAATACTCTGGTACTGCAGTAACAGTACTAATACCACACTGACATACTCTGGTACTGCAGTAACAGTACTAATACCACACTGTGACATACTCTGGTACTGCAGTAACAGTACTAATACCACACTGTGACATACTCTGGTACTGCAGTAACAGTACTAATACCACACTGTAAAATACTCTGGTACTGCAGTAACAGTACTAATACCACACTGTAAAATACTCTGGTACTGCAGTAACAGTACTAATACCACACTGACATACTCTGGTACTGCAGTAACAGTACTAATACCACACTGTGACATACTCTGGTACTGCAGTAACAGTACTAATACCACACTGTGAATACTCTGGTACTGCAGTAACAGTACTAATACCACACTGTAAATACTCTGGTACTGCAGTAAAAGTACTAATACCACACTGTAAATACTCTGGTACTGCTGGAAAAGTACTAATACCACACTGTAAATACTACTGCTGGAAAACTAATACCACACTGTAAATACTCTGGTATCCACGCTCCTTTATTTATATTTCTACTTGAGTACCGGGTGATGAAACGAGAGACGGCAGACTCACCAGCTTCAGGTCCTGGATGCGGTTCTGGTTGTGGACCCTGCTGTGTCTGCAGTCGGCCTGCAGGCCGAGGACCTCCCTCCGGAGCCCGAGCTCCGACACCGTGTGCTGGTCCTGGATCAGCGAGGCCGCCGCCACGCCGTCCGTCTTCAGCCCCGAGATGCCGTCGTGGTGCTCGGACAGGACGTGCTTCAGCTTCTGCTTGTACACCTGGACGTCACACCAGGTGTTAACATGCATGCACCAATCAGACGTGTTCACACGCACGCAGTCACACACACACACACACAGGAGTCTAATTCAAATAACTTTATTTATCCCCCGGGGGCTTAAACGCACGAGTAGTAAACTTAGAATAAAAGCCTCTTGGAGCCATACTCACCCAACAGAAAGAGGGGGGAGAGAGAGAGAGAGAGAGACTCTGTGTGTGCGTGTGTGTGAGTGTGTGCGCGTCTCTGTGTATGTGTTTGTGTGTGTGTGTCTCCGTGTGTGTGCGTGTCTGTGTGTGTCTGTGCGTGCGTGTGTTTGTCTGTGCGTGTGTTTGTGTGCGTGCGTGATGTGAGTGTGTGTTTCTGTGTGCATGTGAGTGTGTGTGCGTGTGTCTCTGTGTGTTGTGTGTGTGCGTGCGTGTGTGTGTGATGTGAGAGTGCGTGTGTCTATGTGCATGTGAGTGTGTGTGCGTGTGTCTCTGTGTGTTGTGTGTGTGATGTGAGTGTGTGTGTCTGTCTCTGTGTGCGCAGGTGTGTCTTTGTGTACATGTGAGTGTGTGCATGTGTGTGTGTCTGTCACTGTGTGCGCACGTGCGTGTCTTTGTGTACATGTGAGTATGTGTGTGCGTGTGTGTGTGTGGGATGTGAGTGTGTGTCTGTGTGCGTGTGCATGTGAGTGTGTATGCGTGTGTCTCTGTGTGTTGTGTGTCTGTATGTGTGTGTGTGTGTGTGTGTCTGTCTGTGTGTGTGTCTGCGTGTCTGTGCATGTGTGTGTGTGTCTGCGTGTTTCTGTGTGTGTGTGTGCGTGCGTCTGCGTGTCTCTGTGTGTCTATGTGTGTGTCTCTGTGTGTGTGTGTGCGTCTCTGTGTGTGCGTGCGTGCGTCTGCGTGTCTCCCTGTGTGTGTGTGTGTGTCTCTGTGTATGTGTGTGTGTGCGTGTCTCTGTGTGTGTGTGTGTATGTGTGTTTCTGTGTGTGTGTGTGTGTGTGTGTCTGCGTGTCTGTGTGTGTGCGTGCGTCTGCGTGTCTGTGTGTGTGCGTCTGCGTCTGTGTGTCTATGTGTGTCTATGTGTGTGTGTCTCTCTCTGTGTGTGTGTGTGTGTGTGTCTGTGTGTGTAACTCACCGTGACCTCCACTCGGTGGCGCTCCTCGGCCTCCTCTCTCTCCCGCCGTGCGTTCCTCAGCTCGGCCTGCGTCTCCTCCAGGCTCCTCTTGGAGATTTCCCAGAATGCCCGGATCTTGTCCCTCTCCAGCTGGAAGTAGCTCCTCTCCTCGCGCTCCCGGTCCAGCTCCTCTCGGAGCCGGATGATGTGCTCCTCCAGCTGGACGCCACACACAGTTTCAGTTTCATTCAGAAAAACACACACACAATTAGACTGGAGGAAAAGATGTGGAGTTCCATATTTATATAATAATAAAAACTGATTTATCTTCACATCAATAAAGCTACACACAGACACACACACATAAACACACTAAGAGACACACACTCTCTCTCTCAGACACACACTCTCTCTCTCAGACACACACACACTCTCACTCAGACACACACACTCTCTCAGACACACACTCTCTCTCAGACACACACTCTCTCTCTCAGACACACACTCTCTCTCAAACACACAGACACACACTCACTCTCTCAGACACACACACTCTCTCTCAGACACACACAGACACACACACTCACTCTCAGACACACACACTTCACTCTCTCTCTCTGACACACACTCTCTCTCTCAGACACACACTCACTCTCTCAGACACACACACTCTCTCTCTCAGACACACACTCACTCTCTCAGACACACACTCTCTCTCTCAGACACACACTCTCTCTCTCAGACACACACTCTCTCTCAGACACACACTCTCTCTCTCAGACACACACTCTCTCTCTCAGACACACACTCACTCTCTCAGACACACTCTCTCTCTCAGACACACTCACTCACTCAGACACACACACTCTCTCTCAGACACACACTCTCTCTCTCAGACACACACACTCACACACACTCACTCTCTCTCTCTCTCTGAGACACACACTCACTCTCTCAGACACACACACTCACTCTCTCTCTCTCTCTGACACACACTCTCTCTCTCAGACACACACTCACTCTCAGACACACACTCTCTCTCTCAGACACACACTCTCTCTCTCAGACACACACTCTCTCTCTCAGACACACACTCACTCTCTCAGTTTGACTCCTCTCTCTCAGACACACACACTCACTCTCTCAGACACACACTCTCTCTCTCAGACACACACTCTCTCTCTCAGACACACACACTCACTCTCAGACACACACTCTCTCTCTCAGACACACACTCTCTCTCAGACACACACACTCACTCTCAGACACACACACTCTCAGACACACACTCTCTCTCTCAGACACACACACTCACTCTCAGACACACACACTCACTCTCAGACACACACACTCACTCTCAGACACACACACACACTCACTCTCTCTCTCTCTCTCTCACACTCACTCACTCATTAATACACCTCATTAACATATATTCTTGGGTAACGTTAGTGTAATTAAGGGAGTCCACTCCGACCTGGTCCTTGGACATCTCGTCCGTCGACAGGCCGCCCACCACGGCGGAGGACTTCACCTTCGGTCCCTTTAGTCTTGGGGGCCTGGGGGACACACCAACGTGAGGCTACACCAGGGGGTCCACATCAACGTGAGGCTACACCAGGGGGTCCACACCAACATGAGGCTACACCAGGGGGTCCACATCAACATGAGGCTACACCAGGGGGTCCACACCAACGTGAGGCTACACCAGGGGGTCTACATCAACGTGAGGCTACACCAGGGGGTCCACATCAACGTGAGGCTACACCAGGGGGTCTACATCAACATGAGGCTACACCAGGGGGTCCACATCAACATGAGGCTACACCAGGGGGTCCACATCAACATGAGGCTACACCAGGGGTTCACATCAACGTGAGGCTACACCAGGGGGTCCACATCAATGTGAGGCTACACCAGGGGGTCCACATCAACGTGAGGCTACACCAGGGGGTCCACACCAACATGAGGCTACACCAGGGGGTCCACATCAACATGAGGCTACATCAGGGGGTCCACATCAACGTGAGGCTACACCAGGGGGTCCACACCAACGTGAGGCTACACCAGGGGGTCCACACCAACGTGAGGCTACACCAGGGGGTCCACACCAACATGAGGATACACCAGGGGGTCCACACCAACATGAGGCTACACCAGGGGGTCCACACCAACATGAGGATACACCAGGGGTCCACATCAACATGAGGCTACACCAGGGGTCCACATCAACATGAGAGGCTACACCAGGGGGTCTACATCAACGTGAGGCTACACCAGGGGGTCCACACCAACGTGAGGCTACACCAGGGGGTCCACATCAACGTGAGGCTACACCAGGGGGTCCACATCAACGTGAGGCTACACCAGGGGTCCACATCAACATGAGGCTACACCAGGGGTCCACATCAACATGAGGCTACACCAGGGGTCCACATCAACATGAGGCTACACCAGGGGGTCCACATCAACATGAGGCTACACCAGGGGGTCACATCAACGTGAGGCTACACCAGGGGGTCCACATCAATGTGAGGCTACACCAGGGGGTCCACACCAACGTGAGGCTACACCAGGGGGTCCACACCAACATGAGGCTACACCAGGGGTCCACATCAACATGAGGGGGGTCCACATCAACATGAGGCTACACCAGGGGGTCCACACCAACATGAGGGGGATACACCAGGGGTCCACACCAACGTGAGGCTACACCAGGGGTCCACACCAACATGAGGATACACCAGGGGTCCACACCAACATGAGGCTACACCAGGGGGTCCACACCAACATGAGGATACACCAGGGGGTCCACACCAACATGAGGCTACACCAGGGGGTCCACACCAACATGAGGGATACACCAGGGGTCCACACCAACATGAGGCTACACCAGGGGGTCCACACCAACGGAGGCTACACCAGGGGTCCACACCAACATGAGGCTACACCAGGGGTCCACACCAACATGAGGCTACACCAGGGGTCCACACCAACATGAGGATACACCAGGGTAGAGGACCCCAAACAGATCCTTCTTAACAGTTAGACCTGTTAATTCTCCTGTATTGTCCACGCCTTGTGTCTGTATTTGTCTAGCCCAGCTGATGTCTTGTATAACTGTCTCTGTCCTTACGTAACTGTATTGCGTATTCGTCTAGTCCAGGGGTCGGCAACCCGCGGCTCTTTGGTCCCTCTGATGCGGCTCAGCTTTTAAAAAATAAAACACACCGTCTGTGAGGCGGTCTTGAATTGTTTAAGAGCAAGAGGAATAAACACCACCCCCCCGGTGTCAGTGGCTGCAGACGAGGCACCGAGTGTTACAGGAACGCACGACGGCTTTGTGGCTTTACTGCAGGAGTCTCTGGACAGGAAGTCTCTGGACAGGAAGTCTCTGACTGTTCACTGCGTCCTGCACCAAGAGGACCTGGGTGCTCAGACAGAAGTCATGAATGTTGTCATTCAGATTGTGAGCAAAATAATGGCGAAAGGTTTAAATCCCCGTCAGTTCTGTTCGGTACTGGACGAGCTGGAGACGGATTCTGATCTTCTGATCTCCTGCTGCACAACCAAGCCCGGTGGCGGTCCAGAGGCGAGGCGCTGATACGCTTCGCGGCGAGTCTGGAGGAAGTGAAAACCTTCCTGGGGAGCAAAGGGATCCCACTTCCTGAGCGGGAAACTCCACGTCTCGGTAGACATGACACCTGAACACCTGAACACAGCTCCTCAGGGCTGTGTGTCCTTCACCCTGATGGACATCTACACCTCCCGCTGCCTCAGCAGAGCAGAGAACATCATCGAGGACAGCCCCCCCCCCCCGGCTCTGATCTGGTTGACCTGCTGCCCTCAGGAAGGCGCTACAGGTGCATCAGAGCACGGACCAACAGACTCAAAAACAGGTTCTTCCCGAAGGCCAAAACCACCCTGAACTCACATATGCACTGACTCCACTCCACAGACCCCCCCACACCCGAACCCCCCCTGGACACCCCCGGCCCCCCCCTGGACCCCGGCCCCCACGGACCCCGGACTGTCTTCTTCCCCCCGACTGTGCAATATTGTCATACTGTTACTGTTATACTGTAATATAATACCTCATAGGACACTGGAATCTGTGCAATTTCATTTCATACAGTGCAATATTTAATATATTAATATAATATATTAATATAATTAATATTAATATTAGTACTTAATCATTTCATCACTGCGCATTATTATTTATTAATTGTTAACACTTATCTACGTTTACACAATGTGCATTCAAAGCTAATTATATATGTATACAGTTGCTCTCTGGACTCAGGACTGTGCGCCACCACCACCCCCCCTCTCTTTTCTCTGCACTACCTACACTTTGTATCTCTGACTTTATATTTTAGATTTTTGATATTTTTGATATTATTATCTTATATTCTTACTTTTTTTGTGTCAACGCTGTAAAGGGATTGCTGTAATCTCGTTGCACAAGTACCGTGTACTTCTTATAATGATAAATAAAGGCATTCTATTCATTCTATTCTCCGGTATTACGTCACGCAACAAGGTACCGTAGTATTGTGCGCAAAGCGCAAGTCAATTTAAGTACATGCTTAATGCTAATGGTCCCATGGAAAACAGTGAAAACCGGACATTTTCATGAATTTACCCCCCCGGACAGGACGCAAAAGGTGGACATGTCCGGGCTAAAGAGGAAGTTTGGTCTCCCTGGGCTACACAGTCATTTAGCGTTAGCTAAGCTAGCTTAGCAAGCTAATAGTCTCCATATGAAGCACGTATCTGACTGAAGCTAAGCTAGCATATGCTAACCGTATGAGGCTAAGCTAGCACATGCTAACCGTAATGAAGCACGTATCTGACTGAGGCTAAGCTAGCACATGCTAACCGTAATGAAGCACGTATTTGACTGAGGCTAAGCTAGCACATGCTAACCGTAGTGAAGCACGTATCTGAGTGAGGCTAAGCTAGCACATGCTAACCGTAATGAAAGAACGTATCTGACTGAGGCTAAGCTAACACATGCTAACCGTATGAGGCTAAGCTAGCACATGCTAACCGTAGTGAAGCACGTATCTGACTGAGGCTAAGCTAGCTCAGGCTAACCGTAACCAAACATTACCGTGATAAAAACGGGAGTTTACTTACCATCGTGAAATGTCGGTAGTAACGTAACAACCAGCGGACACTGCTGCTGTTAGCTAGCCGAGCTCCGCACCCAGCCCTCGGCTACATGGAAACAAAACACGGCGTCATGGCAACGACTTTTTCTATTCCAGTCCAACTTTATTTAAAGCTCCGCTTAAGCACAAGTCAAAACGGAGAAAAGGACACACACACACACACACAAATATGCACACATACACACATACACACACACATACACACACACACAAATATGCACACAGACACAAATATGCACACACATTCACACTCCCCACACAAACACACACACACACACACACACACTCCCTCCACAGACACAAATATGCACACACACACACTCCCCCCAAACACAAACACACACACACACACACACACACACACACTCCCTCCACAGACACAAATATGCACACACACACACACACACACTCCACAGAAACACACTCACACACAGACACAGAGACCGACACACACACACTCCACCAACACACACACACACACATACACAGACACACACACTCCACAGAAACACACTCACACACAGACACTCCACCAACACACACACACACACACACGCTGACTCTGTGGGACGTCCAGCTGAAAAGAGAAATCCCAGAAGTGGAACGTTGGATTCAGACTAATTTGACTCCATTGAGATGGACTACACTACGCACTACATTTGAAATACGTTGGGCACTCCTCATCCTCATCTTCATCTCACATGGTTCATAACGCATTAGAGACTGGAAGACAACGTGTTTTAAATGAAGTTCTCAAAGGTACTAACAGGAAGATGATGAGGTCACACTGTCAGCTGCCCACAGGGGAAGAGACAGAGGTTAACACCTTTAAAAACCTGTGTGTGAGTGTGTGTTTGTCTGTGTGTGTGTGTGTGAGAGTGTGAGTGTGTGTTTGTCTTTGTGTGTGTGTGTGAGAGTGTGAGTGTGTGTTTGTCTTTGTGTGTGTGTGTGTGTGTGTGTGTGTTTGTCAGTGTGTGTGTGTGTGTGTGAGAGTGTGAGTGTGTGTTTGTCTTTGTGTGTGTGTGTGTGTGTGTGTTTGTCTGTCTGTGTGTGTGTGTGTGAGAGTGTGTGAGTGTGTGTTTGTCTTTGTGTGTGTGTGTGTGTGTGTGTGTTTGTCTGTGTGTGTGTGTGTGAGTGTGAGTGTGTGTTTGTCTTGTGTGTGTGTGTGTGTGTGTGTTTGTCTGTGGAGTGTGTGTGTGTTTGTGTGTCTGTCTGTGTGTGTTTGTGTGTGTGTGTGTGTGTGTGAGAGTGTGAGTGTGTGTTTGTCTTTGTGTGTGTGTGTGAGAGTGTGAGTGTGTGTTTGTCTTTGTGTGTGTCTGTCTGTCTGTGTGTGTGTCTGTGTGTGTGTCTGTGTGTGTGTCTGTGTGTGTTAGGCCACATGGGCTCATATAACCGGGATTGGGACAGCACTTCACCGATCACACGTTACCATGGCGATGCTTAATAACAGATGTTGCTGACTCCTCACTGCTGCGTCCTACCTTGTGTTGTCCTCGGGTCCCGTTCTAAAAGTGTTTTATATCATAAATATTTTTTTTACAACCATATTTCCTCAAAATAACTTGGATGGATCCACGTTGTGTGGAACCAATGCAACATTCCTTGCATGTAAAACTAATGATTAACTCCATTACATTTAGATTTGTTTTATTCAGTTTCATAGCATTAGAAATAAAATGTGTAAATGGTTATCAAAACAGCATCCTGACTAAACTTTGACATAAGACCGTCTGCGATTCAGTCAACATCATCAGATCTTAACTATTAGTCAAAATAACTCATCATTTCTGCTTTTTACCAACTCAAAAATCCAACATAATGTCATTTAAATTAGGTTTATTGACCATGAATAAAACAAAATGGTTAAAAAAAGCACCAAATAAATGCCACATAAATGCCAGAAAAAGCACCAAATATATCAACAAAACACATGAATCAACATGAGTCCAACATGTACATGTGTGCCAGATTAAGCCATACAGGCTAATCCCTAGCAGGATGATGGCTTAAAACAATACGTACGCTACAACAATACAACAAGAAAGACACAGGCATGGACAAAACTAGAAAATTCCACAGAATTTTTTCAGTGTGCCTGCTACTGGGTGCACATCCACATACACACACATTGGAAACAGCAGTTAGGAGTCAGTTGGTCAACATGGTCTCCAGGGAACAGTGTCATGATAGGTGTGTGTGTATCTGAGTGTGTGTGTGTGTGTGTGTGTGTCTGAGTGTGTGTGTCTGAGTGTGTGTGTGTGTGTGTGTGTGTGTGTGTGTGTGTGTGTGTGTGTGTGTGTCTGAGTGTGTGTGTGAGTGTGTGTGTCAGAACTTGTTACTGTGCTAATTTCCTCAGAGAAAGATCTAGATATTCGTTTTCAATATTTTCTATTGGCAGTTGGTTCCCCTAGCGTGAAAACGTTAAGTCCGATAGACTCCATAGTTACATGTCTGCGACCGGAACAGGATTTCCTACATTTTGACCAATAATGAAGTCTGAAGACTAAAAACTGGAGGAGAGAGAGCAATTTGTTTGTTTCAGAGAATCGTCCTGCAGCCCCTCCCTCTGTTCTCTCAGTAACAGAACCTGTTGCTATGGTGATTTCCTCAGAGAAGGGGCCAGATTTGTTTGGGGGGAAAATGAGAGAATCGGACTCCAGCTGCATGTTTTTTTTTATAGTTTCTATCGACAGTTGGTAGATCAAAGCCAACAATTTAAGTCTGATAGACTCCATAGTTGCATGTCTGCGACCGGCACAAGATTTCCTACATTTTGACCAATAATGAAGTCTGAAGACTGAAAACTGGGGGAGAGAGACCAATTTGTTTGGGAAACTTCCAGACATCCGTACCGAAGCTCCCCACTCTGTCCTCCACTCTAACTCTGAACATTCCGCCACATACACACACATTGGAAAATCTGAGCCGGTCTGAAAACGGGACGAAACGTAAACTGTGATTTGGGAGAAACCGTGCTTGATATCTGAACGCCCATTCAGCCCAATGAACACCAAAGTCTTGTCTTCGGTTTAAACTTTTAATCATGTTTCTACGTTAAAGTATGGCGATACAGCATTGCCCCAAAGAGGGGGCGTTTTGAGCGATGTTGAGCGACTTCCCAAACATTTCCCATTCAAGTCTATTAGAAATTGTTCGCCGTTTTTTGCCGATTTCGTGAAAACTGCGCGGCAAATCTCTTAGAAAAGTCATAGCACACCATTCCCGATCATTACGCACGTTTTTATGTATTTTGTGAGTGCGTGTTGGCAACGCTCTGGGACTAGTAGCGGGACAAATATCTGGGGGAATAATAATAATAAGTATGGGCAATAATAGTCATTGCACTGAAAAAATGACACAACCACTATTTCAGATCATAACAACTGGCAGGTTGATAACATGACAACAACACAACACAAGAATCCTACATAGTAGAAACAGGTGGACTTACCCATACTCACTCCGAGCTCGTAAAATACAGATGTATGGACAGCCAATTCAATTTTATTTATAGTTTCAAATCATAACAAGAGTTATTTCGAGACACTTTACAGATAGAGCAGGTCTAGACCACTCTATAATTTACAGATAGAGCAGGTCTAGACCTCTCTATAATTTACAGATAGAGCAGGTCTAGACCACTCTATAATTTACAGATAGAGCAGGTCTAGACCACTCTATAATTTACAGATAGAGCAGGTCTAGACCATACTATAATTTACAGATAGAGCAGGTCTAGACCTCTCTATAATTTACAGATAGAGCAGGTCTAGACCTCTCTATAATCTACAGATAGAGCAGGTCTAGACCGCTCTATAATTAACAGATAGAGCAGGTCTAGACCATACTATAATTTACAGATAGAGCAGGTCTAGACCGCTCTATAATTTACAGATAGAGCAGGTCTAGACCTCTCTATAATCTACAGATAGAGCAGGTCTAGACCACTCTATAATTTACAGATAGAGCAGGTCTAGACCATACTATAATTTACAGATAGAGCAGGTCTAGACCGCTCTATAATTAACAGATAGAGCAGGTCTAGACCGCTCTATAATTTACAGATAGAGCAGGTCTAGACCACTCACTGTACAGGTTTTTTGTGATTGTTGTGGGCAAAAATCCTTGATTATGCGGCATGTTTTCAACGATGTTGCATTGCAGGATGTAAAATTGCGAGAACTTGCAAAAACTGCGGTTTGATGAAATAGAGACTGTAATAGCGTCACTTCATAACTGTGGTAAAGTTGGTTTTATATTGGACGTTGGATATTTGACACATTGGAAAAATCTGTTATGCAGCTTGCCCTTTTGACCAATGTAACAAAAAGTGTTTTGACATGAATAGGTCAAAAGGTAAAGTCGCATGATAGATTTATAGTATTTATTTAAATAAAAAATACACATAAAATCATGGGATGGAGTTTTTGGAAAGATAAGCTTTGTGCAATGTGTAAGATAGTTAGCTGAGTTTAACAAAAGTGATTTGACATGAATAGGTCAAAAGGTCAAGCTGCATAGTAGATTTTTTCCAATGTGTCGAATATCCAACGTCCAATATAAAACCAACTTCACCACGGTCACTTCATAACGTTCTGAAAAATGCAACTTCCGCATAAATATACAGACTTTGGCTGATGTGATCACATGATCACATTTTTCCGGAGGACCTCGACCCTGTTCAGCACTTTGGTCAACTGTTGTTGTTTTTAAATGTGCTATAGAAATCAAACTGACATTGACATTGACTGTCCAAACTATTTTTTCTACTTGGTATCTTACAATCCCCTCTTGTAGATGAATTTACTGAGGTGAGGGGTAGCCAGTTGGCTTGGTAACAGCGCTGTGCAGGTTATTACTGGGTTCCGTGGAGGCGCTCGGCGGCTCACTGATGCTCGTCCGGTAGGATGGACTTTCAAAATAAGAGTCCTTCCCTCTTGGCTGCACCACGTTGGCTTTCATCTCCTCATAAATTGCCTCGTTGGTTACAGGTGTGTCCGGGTTGTCGTTGGGAGTGCTTCTCTCAGTTTTGTTTTTTAAGAAGAATCTCAGAGTAAAGATCACCAAAAGCACCAACATGGCACCGGCAACTACACCAACAACTACACCGACAACTACACCGACAGCCATTTTCCGACAGCCTGAGGGTTGTTGGTTCTCTATGACACCCGGTCCGACTGGTACATTTCCAGCGTTTGCGGCGCCCCCGTTGGGAAGAGTTATCACTTTCAGAAATACTCGTGTTTTATTACAAAAATACGTTGTCGTATCCAATGATCTAACATGTGTTATCACCAGGGAGTTGTCAGCCAGAGAACTGTAGCGTTTGTCAGATATTATCTCCTTGTCATTTTTGATAGTAACCAGAATCACGCGTTTGCCATCTTGTCCGTAGCGGCTCCACGTTACATCCCCCTTCTTATGAGGACAGGGGAGAGTAGCCACTGTGTTCTGCTGCACTTTAAATGAAGGGATGTCTGTGAAGTGAAAAGGAAACAATAGGTGATATATTCTCGGTGTGTAAGTATGTGGTTTGAGCCACACTATATATATATATAAATGACATCAACTGACAGGAAGTTAACACAGGGCCTGCAGCAATTCCACTGAAAAGGTCAAATATAACAAACATAAAACCCCTCACTGGATAAACAAATGGTTAAACAATTTCATTATAGGGTTGAACAGTGTTTCTCAAAGTTGTTTTACAATAATGTTCCCTTTTTGAGTATATGTTTTAAGCCAAGTACCCCCATAGATTTACTAAACAACAACCTTGTAACTGAAAAGCTTGTTTTTTTGGTAAGATTATTTTTTTTGTGGCATTTTAGGCCTTTATTTGACAGGACAGATAAGACTGAGACTGAGAGGGACTGACATGCAACAAAGGGGAGTTGAACCTGCGACCGCTGTGGCGAGGACAAAGCCAATGCACATGGGGCGCACGATCCACCAGGTGAGCTGCCCTGGCGCCCCGTAACTTAAAAACATTTAAATGCTAATAACAATGAGGACAAAAACGGTAGAAAAGAAGGAAGGAAGGAAGGAAGGAAGGAAGGAAGGAATAGGTCGACAAATGGGAGAAGAAAAAAGCTGATAAAAAATGACAAACTTGTAAAAAAAGGCGATGGAAGAGAACGTCCAAAGAAGGCCCCTAATCATTTAATTTTTGGTATAAAATGCCAGGCTCCATAAGGACCACTGGTCTGGTAACAACAGCCTCGTAACTGCAAAAACATCTCACGTACAGGTTGCCCCCCATTAGAGAAACACCGGTGTAGATCATTGAGATATAAGATGCACTGAGCCCAAAAATATAGATTTATGTTGATAATACAAAAAAAGCGGACAAATTAGATTTTCTCACCGTTCAAGCTGACACGGAAGCTTCCAGCGAGGAGGAGGAGGAGGAGGTAGAGCAACATCTCTGCAGCCGGCCGACCTCGTTAGTGACATATGACTAAAATACGTCTTATTTGTATCTGAGGGGAAGTTATGACGGCGTGGTTGTGGTTGTAAATGCAAAGTAGATGTTATTTTTAATACTGTGGCTATCAGATCGGCAGCTGATTTAGATCTTGAAAACAATAATGGTTCCTTGAAAAAATCTGAAATGCAGGAGCGTGCCTATGTTCCTACATTTCTACGATTTTATCCAAAATTAGGCCCTATGTTCACAAATTTCTACAATTCTTTCCAAAATTAGGCCCTATGTTCCCACATTTCTGCAATTTCACAACCCCTCACTGCTACCTTGTGTTGTCCTCGGGTCCCACTCTAAAAGTGTTTTATATCATAAATATTTTTTTTACAACCATATTTCCTCAAAATAACTTGGATGGATTCACGTTGTGTGGAACCAATGCAACATTCCTTGCATGTAAAACTAATGATTAACTCCATTACATTTAGATTTGTTTTATTCAGTTTCATAGCATTAGAAATAAAATGTGTAAATGGTTATCAAAACAGCATCCTGACTAAACTTTGACATAAAACCGTCTGCAATTCAGTCAACATCATCAGATCTTAACTATTAGTCAAAATAACTCATCATTTCTGCTTTTTTCCAACTCAAAAATCCAACATAATGTCATTTAAATTAGGTTTATTGACCATGAATAAAACAAAATGGTTAAAAAAAAGTCAAAAGCACCAAATAAATGCCACATAAATGCCAGAAAAAGCACCAAATAAATCAACAACAACACATGAATCAACATGAGTCCAACATGTACATGTGTGCCAGATTAAGCCATACAGGCTAATCCCTAGCAGGATGATGGCTTAAAACAATACGTACGCTACAACACATACAACAAGAAAGACACAGGCATAGACAAAACAAGAAAATTCCACAGAATTTTTATCAGTGTATCTCCTACTTGGTGCACATCCTAATATCAATAAAACTTAATAAAAAATAATAAAAGTGTCTTAACCCTTCAGAGATATAACTTTTTAAAACCTATTTAAGACGTTAAGACGTGTGTATGTGTTTGTCTGTGTGTGTCTGAGAGAGAGGGAGACAGATAGATGTCGACAGACAGACATACAGAGTATGGTTGCCTGGTTACTAAGGACCAATAGGAACCCTTTCATCTCTGTGATGTCATCTCTTTGATCTGTAATCAGTTAACAACTGCACCTGCTGTCACCAGCTATTCACATACTGAACAAGCTCTCAAAATAATGATCATATCATCAAAGGGATACTAGCTATCAATAAAATAAAGTTCTCGTGGGCACCAGAAGGCCTTTGTGGACGTATTGATATAAAATTAATGTGGATAAACTTAGAAATGTGGGCGTATCAGCAATTTCAAAAAATTGCTTCGCTCTGCGTTTTGCTCAGAAATGTGGACGAATTTTAACCTGGCAGTAAATGGAAGAAGATTTGGAACTCTTGTCATTTGAAAGGTCGCTGAGCGAAAAGTATAATTCATATCACATACATGAGCACATTAGCTGAACCTAGACAAGAATACCTACGTTTTGATGTATAAATTGCCCATGACAATTTAGAATTGTTGGTGTAAGAGCAAGTTTTAGAGAGAGAATCAAGATGATTTTTTTGGATCTCCCCACTCTGTCCTCCACTCTGAAAGGCATGTCACATAACCACTGCGCCACCACTGTAATAACTTCTGGAAAACCTATACAAGGTAATATATAATTTATCTGTGTTTGTGTGTGTGTGTGTGTCTGTGTGTCTCTCTGTGTGTGTGTGCGTGTCAATCTGTGGTTGTGTGTGTGTGTGTGTGTTTGTGTGTATGTGTGTGTGTGTGTCTATGTGTGTGTCTGTGTGTGTGTGTCTCTGTGTGTGTGTGCGTGCGTGTGTGTGTGTCTCTGTGTGTGTGTCTGTGTGTCTGTGTATATGTGTGTGTGTGCGTGTGTGTGTGTCTCTGTTTGTGTCTCTCTGTGTGTGTGTATGTGTGTTTGTGTGTCTCTGTGTGTGTGTGTCTCTGTGTGTGTGTGTGTGTGTGTGTGCGTGTCAATCTGTGTTTGTGTGTGTGTGTGTGTGTTTTTGTGTGTGTGTGTGCGTGTCAATCCCCTCTTGCAGATGAATTTACTGAGCGGAGGGACAGCCAGTTGGCTTGGTAACAGCGCTGTGCAGGTTATTACTGGGTGGTGTGGAGGCGCTCGGCGGCGGCTCACTGATGCTCGTCCAGTAGGATGGACTTTCAAAATAAGAGTCCTTCCCTCTTGGCTGCACCACGTTGGCTTTCATCTCCTCATAAATCGCCTCGTTGGCTCCAGGTTTGTCCGGGTTGTCGTTGGGAGTGCTTCTCTCAGTTTTGTTTTTTAAGAAGAATATCAGAGTAAAGATCACCAAAAGCACCAACACTACACCAACAACTACACCGACAGACATTTTCCAACAGCCTGAGGGTTGTTGGTTCTCTGTGACACCCGGTCCGACTGGTACATTTCCAGCGTTGGGAGGAGTTATCACTTCCAGAAATACTTGTGTTTTATTACAAAAATACATTGTTGTATCCAATGGTGTAACATGTGTTATCACCAGGGAGTTGTCTGCCAAAGAACTGTAGCGTTTGTCAGATATTATCTTCTTGTCATTTTTGATAGTAACCAGAATCACGAGTTTTCCATCTTGTCCGTAGCGGCTCCATGTTACATCCCCCTTCTTATGAGGACAGGGGAGAGTAGCCACTGTGTTCTGCTGCACTTTAAATGTAGGTATGTCTGTGAAGTGAAAAGGAAACAATAGGTGATATATTCTCGGTGTGTATGTGGTTTGAGCCACACTATATATATATATAAATGACATCAACTGACAGGAAGTTAGCACGGGGCCAACAGCAATTCCACTGAAAAGGTCAAATATAACAAACATAAAACCCCTCACTGGATAAACAAATGGTTAAACAATTTCATTATAGGGTTGAACAGTGTTTCTCAAAGTTGTTTTACAATAATGTTCCCTTTTTGAGTATATGTTTTAAGCCAAGTACCCCCATAGATTTACTAAACAACAACCTTGTAACTGAAAAAGTATTTGTTTTTTGACATTTTAGGCCTTTACTTGACAGGACAGCTTAGACTTGAAAGGAGAGAGAGGGACTGACATGCAACAAAGGGTTGCAGGTCAGAGTTGAACCTGCGACCGCTGTGGCGAGGACAAAGCCTTTGCACATGGGGCGCTCCACCAGGTGAGCTACCCTAGCGCCCCGTAACTAAAAAACATTTAAATGCTAATAACAATCAGGACAAAAACGGTAGAAAAGAAGGAAGGAAGGACGGAAGGAATAGGTCGACAAATGGGAGAAGAAAAAACTTAGAAAAAAGCTGATAAAAAAATACAAACTTGTAAAAAAAGGTGACGGAAGAGAACGTCCAAAGAAGGCCCCTAATCATTTAATTTTTGGTAAAAAATGCCAGGCTCCATAAGGACCACTGGTCTGGTAACAACAGCCTCGTAACTGCTAAAACATCTCACGTACAGGTTGCCCCCCTTTAGAGAAACATCAGTGTAGATCATTGAGATATAAGATGCACTGAGCCCAAAAATATAGATTTATGTTGATAATACAAAAAAGCGGACAAATTAGATTTTCTCACCGTTCAAGCTGACACGGAAGCTTCCAGCGAGGAGGAGGAGGAGGAGGTAGAGCAACATCTCTGCAGCCGGCCGACCTCGTTAGTGACCTCTGACTAAAATACGTCTTATTTGTATCTGACAGGAAGTTATGACGGCGTGGTTGTGGTTGGAAGTGCAAAGTAGATGTTATTTTTAATACTGTGGCTATCAGATCGGCAGCTGATTTAGATCTTGAAAACAATAATAGTTCCTTGAAGGCGTCTGAAATGCGGGAGTGTGACTGTGTTCCCACATTTCTACGATTTTATCCAAAATTTGGCTCTCTGTTCACACATTTCCTATTTCATAAAGTTGTTTCAGATTTTATCCCCCTAACCCTAAACAATGTCGTGGGAGGACAGGGCTTAAATTGAAGGGACATATAGGAACACAAGACCTAATTTTGAAAATGTCCTAGAAATGTGGGACCATAGGGCCGTAGGGCCGTGGGAACGTGGGGACATAGGGTCGTGGGACCACTGGGCCGTGGGGACATAGGGCCGTGGGGACACAGGGCCGTGGGGACACAGGGCCGTGGAGACATAGGGCCGTGGGGACACAGGGCCGTGGGGACACAGGGCCGTGGAGACATAGGGGCGTGGGGACATAGGGCCGTGGGAACATAGGGCCGTGGGGACATAGGGCCGTGGGGACATAGGGCCGTGGGGACATAGGGCCGTGGGAACATAGGGCCGTGGGAACATAGGGCCGTGGGGACATAGGGCCGTGGGGACATAGGGCCGTGGGGACATAGGGCCATGGGGACATAGGGCCTACTTTTCAGTGGAAAAAACATTCTTAGAAATGTGGGACCACTGGGCTGACCCCGTGAAATGTGACACCCAATGAGTTAAATTTCACAAAGACATTGTCCTTATAGAACCTATTTATTATAAAAGGCCTCCTTCAACTTTATTCTAACAAACATTTTCTTCATCTTCAGAATCCAGAGGTCAAATTTGACTCGTTTTCAAAAGGTTTCTATATCAGAAATTTGGGTTTCTTTCAACCAAAATTGTCAAAAATAAAAAGTAGACGTAGCTAAACAAGTGATCACTTCACTACTTTCATTGAATTTGAGTGTTTTATTAAATTTTATAGCACAATAACAATTTAACAAAATTGATAAAAGTGACAAAAATGTCAGAGCAAAATCTACAAAAACACCGGAAAACCTGACAAAAATTTGGAGAAAAGAAAAGTTGATATTTGACAAAAACATCGGAAAAAGTGTCAAGATAATCAAAATGTTGAAATAAAAGTTTAGATTACAATTTTAATCCAGAGAAACATTCATTCACAAAATGGAAAGGCAACAAAGGGACAGTACTGTGACCCAATGGATTGAGGGGGGCAATAATATTTCAGTGGGGGTTGGATAGAGACCTGGGTAGGGTTAGGGTAGACCTGCTCCTGGAGATAAAGCGGGGGGGGGCAAGATGTTGGATCTGTTTATATATTAATCTACACTTCCTGTCTGTAGTGGGTTTTGGGCGAGGGAATAAACCCACGTCTCACCGCTGCATCCTTTAGCTGTTGGCTTGGTAACGGCGCTGTACAGGTTATTACTGGGTGGCGTGGAGGCGCTCGGCGGCTCACTGATGCTCGTCCGGTAGGATGGACTTTCAAAATAAGAGCCCCTCCCTCTTGGCTGCTCCTCGTTGGCTTCGATCTCCTCATAAATCGGCTCGTTGGTTCCAGGTTTGTTCGGGTTGCCGTTGCGAGTGCTTCTCTCCGATCTCTTTTTTAAGAAGAATCTCAGAGTAAAGATCGCCAAAAGCACCGACACGGCACCGACAACTACACCGACAACTACACCGACAACTACACCGACAGACATTTTCCCAAAGCCTGAGGGTTGTTGGTTCTCTGTGGAACCCGGTCCGACTGGTACATTTCCAGCGTTTGCGGCGCCCCCGTTGGGAGGAGTTATCACTTCCATATATACTCGTGTTTTATTGCAAAAATACGTTGTCGTATCCAATGATCTAACATGTGTTATCACCAGGGAGTTGTCAGCCAGAGAACTGTAGCGTTTGTCAGATATTATCTCCTTGTCATTTTTGATAGTAACCAGAATCACGCGTTTGCCATCTTGTCCGTAGCGGCTCCACGTTACATCCCCCTTCTTATGAGGACAGGGGAGAGTAGCCACTGTGTTCTGCTGCACTTTAAATGAAGGGATGTCTGTGAAGGGAAAAGGAAACAATGGGTGATATATTCTCGGTCAACCTTTCTGCAAATGTCCCTGGTAGTTTCCTCTCGTTCCCTCCCCTCCTCATCATGTTTCTTCTCATATTTGGCTGTTGCTAGGGACGATGATGCCAAAAACATTAGAAATGCTGGCGTGAAAACAATTGTACATAAGTGGAGTACTTTAATACCATTATTCATCAACATGTGCACAACTTTACAAAACTTCCAACAAGTTATTTAAATACTGAGATTGGATATAATTCTTCATATATTAACTGTATATGTATACTGTATATGTATACTGTATATATGTATAGTATACCTGTGTGTTTATATGTATAGTATACCTGTGTGTATATATGTATAGTATTACATGTGTGTATATATGTATAGTATACATGCGTGTATCTACAGTGAGGAAAATAAGTATTTGAACACACTGCTATTTTGCAAGTTCTCCCACTTAGAAATCATGGAGGGGTCTGAAATTGTCATCGTAGGTGCATGTCCACTGTGAGAGACATAATCTAAAAAATAATATCCAGAAATCACAATGTATGATTTTTTTAACTATTTATTTGTATGATACAGCTGCAAATAAGTATTTGAACACCTGAGAAAATCAATGTTAATATTTGGTACAGTAGCCTTTGTTTGCAGTTCCAGAGGTCAAACGTTTCCTGTAGTTCTTCACCAGGTTTGCACACACTGCAGAAGGGATTTTGGCCCACTCCTCCACACAGATCTTCTCTAGATCAGTCAGGTTTCTGGGCTGTCGCTGAGAAACACGGAGTTTGAGCTCCCTCCAAAGATTCTCTATTGGGTTTAGGTCTGGAGACTGGCTAGGCCCCCCCAGAACCTTGATCTGCTTCTTCCAGAGCCACTCCTTGGTTCTCCTGGCCGTGTGCTTCGGGTCATTGTCATGTTGGAAGACCCAGCCTGGACCCATCTTCAATGCTCTAACTGAGGGAAGGAGGTTGTTCCCCCAAAATCTCCCAATACATGGCCCCGGTCCTCCTCTACTTAATACAGTGCAGTCGCCCTGTCCCATGTGCAGAAAAACACCCCCAAAGCATGATGCTACCCCCCCATGCTTCACAGTAGGGATGGTGTTCTTGGGATGGTCCTCATCATTCTTCTTCCTCCAAACACGGTTAGTGGAATTATGACCAAAAAGTTCTATTTTGGTCTCATCTGACCACATGACTTTCTCCCATGACTCCTCTGGATCATCCAAATGGTCATTGGCAAACTTAAGACGGGCCTTGACATGTGCTGGTTTAAGCAGGGGAACCTTCTGTGCCATGCATGATTTCAAACCATGACGTCTTAGTGTATTACCAACAGTAACCTTGAAAATGGTGGTCCCAGCTCTTTTCAGGTCATGGACCAGCTCCTCCCGTGTAGTTCTGGGCTGATTTCTCACCTTTCTTAGGATCATTGAGACCCCACGAGGTGAGATCTTGCATGGAGCCCCAGTCCGAGGGAGATTGACAGTCATGTTTAGCTTCTTCCATTTTCTAATGATTGCTCCAACAGTGGACCTTTTTTCACCAAGCTGCTTGGACATGTCCCCGTAGCCCTTTCCAGCCTTGTGGAGGTGTACAATTTTGTCTCTAGTGTCTTTGGACAGCTCTTTGGTCTTGGCCATGTTAGTAGTTGGATTCTTACTGATTGTATGGGGTGGACAGGTGTCTTTATGCAGCTAACGACCTCAAACAGGTACATCTAATTTAGGATAATAAATGGAGTGGAGGTGGACATTTTGAAAGCAGACTAACAGGTCTTTGAGGGTCAGAATTCTAGCTGATAGACAGGTGTTCAAATACTTATTTGCAGCTGTATCGTACAAATAAATAGTTAAAAAAATCATACATTGTGATTTCTGGATTTTTTTTTTAGATTATGTCTCTCACAGTGGACATGCACCTACGATGACAATTTCAGACCCTCCATGATTTCTAAGTGGGAGCACTTGCAAAATAGCAGCGTGTTCAAATACTTGTTTTCCTCACTATGTATAGTATACATATGTGTATATGTACAGTACAGGCCAAAGGTTTGGACCCACCTTCTCATTCAATGTGTTTTCTTTATTTTCATGACTATTTACAGTGTAGATTCTCACTGAAGGCATCAAAACTTTGAATGAACATGTGGAATTATGTACTTATTATTGTACTTTATGTACTTATATACTGTGTTGCGTATCAAATCAACATAATCGTGACGACTTGGCAGCAAAGCAGCAATGTCCTTATCATAAAGACGTAGATTAACAACTAATGACTGTCCTGTAGTCCTTCTCTAGCTGTCGCTGTCTCCTGGCAAAATAAGGTCTCTACTACTTAAGTAAAAGTTCATCAAAGTAATAGTACCTTAACTTAAGCAGAACATTTTTTGTACTATTTTTGTCCTTTTGTACTGCCTCTGCACATTAATGATGGGAAAAACGTCAGAAAACCATCAGATTTGTGTCCCTTTACAAGATGAATGAAGGGTAAAGGAAAGCGTTAGTGTGTGAGCATCATTGGATGCTCTGACCTATGCAGTGACACCATGATGTATCGAGCCAGATCGTAGATTTGATGCCGATAAAAAACAGAAATAAGGGTTTTTCTCACCGGTAGAGCTGCAAGAGAAAACATCCAGCGAGGAGTAGGAGATAGAGCAACATCCCTGCAGCCTTCAGTCCTCGTTAAGTCACTTCTTCTTTTTTATCTCACTTAGTTATAATCCAAGTGAGTCAACATTTATTTTAAGTCAGCGTCTCATTGGCTGTGGATATCAAACAGTGAATTTCCTGTAAAGAGGAAATTTGCTGACTGCACCTCGGATTAAATATACATATAAACAGTACAGGCCAAAGGTTTGGAACCACCTTCTCATTCTCTGTACTATATATATATATATATATATATATATATATATATATATATATATAGTGCTGCTCATAAATATAGGAACCCCTGTTTAACTGGCCTTTAATAATAAAAATCTGCCTGCCTCTATGGGAATTTAACATAGGGGGTGTATACTTATGCCCCTGTATTTTAACATAGGGGGGTGTATACTTATGCCCCTGTATTTTAACATAGGGGGGTGTATACTTATGCCCCCTGTATTTTAACATAGGGGGTGTATACTTATGCCCTGTATTTTAACATAGGGGGTGTATACTTATGCCCCCTGTATTTTAAACATAGGGGGTGTATACTTATGCCCCTGTATTTTAACATAGGGGTGTATACTTATGCCCCCTGTATTTTAACATAGGGGGTGTATACTTATGCCCCTGTATTTTAACATAGGGGGTGTATACTTATGCCCCCTGTATTTTAACATAGGGGGGTGTATACTTATGCCCCTGTATTTTAAGGAAGAACATTTATTTATTTATGACATTACATTATTCATTCACAAAGAAAATTGGTGTCCTTAAAGGTCGGATTTTTCCTAATTTTTTTAATTAAGGCATTAAGATCAATTTCCAAAAGATGACTTTTTTATTGCTCTTTTTAGTCAACTTAAGCAGACGTTTCTATACTCATGAGCAGCGCCGTTAATATGGATATTATTGACGCTGCACCTTCATATGGCTCTTTGTAGTTTTGCTTATTTAAAGCCAACGTACTTGAACTTACTACTTGTTGTTTTGCACCTTCAAGGTTGAAAGCTCTTAATTGGAAATCTCTTTGGATAAAAGCATCATCAAAATGACATTTAATGACATGAAATGACGTGTAATGACATGTATCGCCATGTAAAGACATGTAAAGACATGAAATGACAAAATGACATTTAATGACATGAAATGACATATAAAGACATGTATTGACATGTAAAAACATGAAATGACATGTAATGACATGAAATGACATGTATCAACATGTAACATGAAAAACATGAAATGACATGTAAAGACATGAAATGACATGTAATGACATGTAAAGACATATAAAGACATAAAATGACATGTAAAGACATGTAATGACATGTAAAGACATATAAAGACATAAAATGACATGTAAAGACATGTAATGACATGTAAAGACATATAAAGACATGAAATGACATGTAAAGACATGAAATGACATGTAAAGACCTTAAATGACATAAAATGACATGTAAAGACATGAAATGACATGTAAAAACATGAAATGACATGTAAAGACATTTAAAGACATGAAATGACATGAAATGACATGTAATGACATGTAATGACATGTAATGACCTGTAATGACATGTAATGACATGTAAATACATGAAATGACATGTAATTACATATAAAGACATGAAATGACATGTAAAGACATGAAATGACATGTAGCGACATGTAATGACATGCAATGACATGAAAAGACATGTAAAGACATGAAATGACATGAAATGTAACTTACTCAATGTGATGTTCTCACGTTTTCCATTGCTCAACTTTATTCCAGACAACAACTTTACAACACTCTACACATTTATCCCTGGAGTCACAGATGTTAAAATATATTCTGTTATTTACAATCTGCAGTGTGTCAGCTGTTCAGTCGGCTCTTCTATGACGTGTTGGTCGGCTGGTTGATCTTTGACAAATCCCCAAACGACACGTTGGCTGAGCCTCGCTTCGCGGGTTTGGCCTGACAACGACAAAAAACAACATTTAAACCAGTTTTTTTGAGCCCGGTGTGTTTTGACTGGAGATGGTGTCAGACTTTAGTCTTCTAGTGTAAAGGAGGCATTAGACGCATCATCCTCAGAAATATGGGGTCACGTCTGGCTCCAAAATACCAAGATGGAGTCGACCACACTGCTACCTCGAGGCTTCATAGCAGCAGTCCACGAACCCACGGGGGACGCCAACCTGTGGTCTTACCTGAGACTCGTGAGGCTTCCAGCCAATCATGTAGAGGATCTCAAAGGTGGCAGGGATGGACCCGTCCTCGTTACCGTACATCTCTGAAACATGTTCACACAAACACAGACAGCAATGAACTCCCTCCAGAAAATAACTTGATTATGCCATCGCGCTGCACTTTTGCCGCATAAATATGCAAAATAACGCGGAGCTTGCATGATTTCATAATCTCCAAATTTTCATTGCAAAAAAGTCCCATATATTTTAGCAGAAAGTTGAAAAAAATTGTGTTTACTTCACACAAGAGCAGCCATTTTCCCCTGTTGCCATGGGAACGTCATGAAGTGACGTAATCACGCGACGAGACAAACAGTCTCTTTTTCGACCAAAACCCCAGTTTTTGCAAATTCCCGCAATTTCATCGCATAAAATTGCACAAAATATCCCGCATATTCCGCATTTTTTTAAGAAAACGTGACGCATCATCAAGGATTTTTGCAACAATCACAAAAGAACTCCGGATTTTTCTGGATGGACTGTGAAGAACTTCGTCCACCAAGGATAACTGATATATTTGTGACCCAGCACAGAAAGACGACGACGTTTCTTTACCATCTTATCCAATAAACAGAATAGAGTTGTTATTCCACTTCGCATCTTAACCCTCCTGTTGTCCTTGGGTCAAATCTGACCCCTTTAAAAAATGTCTATATCTGAAATATGAGTTTCTTTTTAACCAAATTACCACAAATTACCAAATTACCACAAGAAACGCTCTTTGTAAATACAATTAATCACTTTCATTGAATTTCGGGTGTAAATTGAAATGGTTTCAAATCAGCATCCACTCAACATACAGTATGGTCCTACTATCAGTCCAAATAATTCATAATTTCTGCTTTATTAGCTTAAAATATTAGGTATAATTCTATATAAATGAGGGTTATTGACCATGGATTCCAAAAATTAGTAAAACTGGTAAGGTGGTGGTAGTGAATTAAAAAAATAATAATGCATTGAAAATGTCAAATGTTGAAAAAAGGGTAAAAAAAGAAAGAAATAAGTGTTTATCTTTTTGACCCAGGTGGACAACACGAGGGTTACCAAGTAAAGGTAACGTTCAGGAAAAACTCTCTCACTCTGGGGGTTAAGGACAGCAGCGTGTGGCAAAGAAAGAGGAAGTTAAACAAGCCGAAACGGCAGAAAAGTGTCTATTTAAAGCCGATGTGTCAGTGTGGATAACGATGAGCAAAAGGCACTGGATCAGATTTAAAAATAAAAAAATAAAGGGAAAAATGAGAACCACGAAAACAGAAGTATCATAAATACAGCCCGATGCAAGCGTCTTCTGCATTCTGGGCGTGCTGGTCTTACAGTGAGGTGTGTTCAGGTGCATTCTGGGCGTGCTGGTCTTACAGGGAGGTGTGTTCAGGTGCATTCTGGGCGTACTGATGTGTTCAGGTGCATTCTGGGCGTACTGGTGTGTTCAGGTGCATTCTGGGCGTACTGGTCTTACAGGGAGATGTGTTCAGGTGCATTCTGGGCGTGCTGGTCTTACAGGGAGGTGTGTTCAGGTGCATTCTGGGCGTGCTGGTCTTACAGGGAGGTGTGTTCAGGTGCATTCTGGGCGTGCTGGTCTTACAGGGAGGTGTGTTCAGGTACATTCTGGGCGTGCTGGTCTTACAGGGAGGTGTGTTCAGGTGCATTCTGGGCGTGCTGGTGTTACAGGGAGGTGTGTTCAGGTGCATTCTGGGCGTGCTGGTGTTACAGGGAGGTGTGTTCAGGTGCATTCTGGGCGTGCTGGTCTTACAGGGAGGTGTGTTCAGGTGCATTCTGGGTGTGCTGGTCTTACAGGGAGGTGTGTTCAGGTGCATTCTGGGTGTGCTGGTCTTACAGGGAGGTGTGTTCAGGTGCATTCTGGGCGTGCTGGTCTTATAGGGAGGTGTGTTCAGGTGCATTCTGGGCGTGCTGGTCTTACAGGGAGATGTGTTAAGGTGCATTCTGGGCGTGCTGGTCTTACAGGGAGGTGTGTTCAGGTGCATTCTGGGCGTGCTGGTCTTACAGGGAGGTGTGTTCAGGTACATTCTGGGCGTGCTGGTCTTACAGGGAGGTGTGTTCAGGTGCATTCTGGGCGTGCTGGTGTTACAGGGAGGTGTGTTCAGGTGCATTCTGGGCGTGCTGGTGTTACAGGGAGGTGTGTTCAGGTGCATTCTGGGCGTGCTGGTCTTACAGGGAGGTGTGTTCAGGTGCATTCTGGGCGTGCTGGTCTTACAGGGAGGTGTGTTCAGGTGCATTCTGGGCGTGCTGGTCTTACAGGGAGGTGTGTTCAGGTGCATTCTGGGCGTGCTGGTCTTACAGGGAGGTGTGTTCAGGTGCATTCTGGGCGTGCTGGTCTTACAGGGAGGTGTGTTCAGGTGCATTCTGGGCGTGCTGGTCTTACAGGGAGGTGTGTTCAGGTGCATTCTGGGCGTGCTGGTCTTACAGGGAGGTGTGTTCAGGTGCATTCTGGGCGTGCTGGTCTTACAGGGAAGTGTGTTCAGGTGCATTCTGGGCGTGCTGGTCTTACAAGGAGGTGTGTTCAGGTGCATTCTGGGCGCTGGTCTTACAGGGAGGTGTGTTCAGGTACATTCTGGGCGTGCTGGTCTTACAGGGAGGTGTGTTCAGGTGCATTCTGGGCGTGCTGGTCTTACAGGGAGGTGTATTCAGGTGCATTCTGGGCGTGCTGGTCTTACAGGGAGGTGTGTTCAGGTGCATTCTGGGCGTGCTGGTCTTACAGGGAGGTGTGTTCAGGTACATTCTGGGTGTGCTATTGTTATTACACACACAGGGACACACACTATGCTTGTTACACACACAGGGACACACACTATGCTTGGACCTCTGATTGGCTGTTAAAGGGAATGGGAGAGGACCTCTGATTGGTTGATTGCATGTTACCCAGAACACACCTTGTTAAAGATTGTTAAACGAGGGCCCGTAGTCTTTTAAAATGTTTCTACGATGGCTGCTGGACGGACGTGTGATTTTGGTCTTGGGAGTGCAGCGTCTGATCGCTCTCTTCTTTAAATCCTCACCTTTATAAATAGCTGCTGCTGCTAATATGGTGTCTCTGTGCAGCAGCGACTTCCTGTTCCAGGCACAGTTACTCTCGCCCATACCTACAGAGCACCAAGAAAAACAATCATGGAGGATACAAGTTGGCAGATTTGTTTCAAAGGGTCTGAAAACCAGAGATCTGTAGTAAAATATTGGATTTTAATTGAACACATCTTAATATAGTGAAATAACAACAACATTCCCTAACGATGATCTCAGAAACGACAATGTGGACAAAGATCGAACATCGTAGTCTCTAGAGCCGACTGATAAGGATTTAAAGGCCGATACCGATCCAAATATTATTTTAAAAAACGATATGCCAATATATATATATATATATATATATATATATATATATATATATATATATATATATATATTTAAAAAAAGAAAATCCAGAAACGCGATACAAAACATAAACAGATTCCCTAACATTAGTTATTGAGTTCTCACAGTTC
Organism: Etheostoma perlongum; assembly: GCA_026937815.1. Lineage (NCBI taxonomy): Eukaryota > Metazoa > Chordata > Actinopteri > Perciformes > Percidae > Etheostoma > Etheostoma perlongum. The sequence goes on along the minus strand of JAEKDQ010001110.1, from coordinate 3,141 downwards.
TCATCAAAATATATTAAAGTTCTGATTAATAGAATCTATAAAAATACAAACTTAAGATATGAAAACTTAAAGTCCTTTGAATAAAAATAATCAGTGTTGCCAACAGGGACGTTGTAGAGCGTCCTCTGGTGGACAGACTATGCAACGCCATCACTAAAAGGGACGTTGTAGAGCGTCCTCTGGTGGACAGACTATGCAACGCCATCCCTAACAGGGACGTTGTAGAGCGTCCTCTGGTGGACAGACTATGCAACGCCATCACTAACAGGGACGTTGTAGAGCGTCCTCTGGTGGACAGACTATGCAACGCCATCACTAACAGGGACGTTGTAGAGCGTCCTCTGGTGGACAGACTATGCAACGCCATCACTAACAGGGACGTTGTAGAGCGTCCTCTGGTGGACAGACTATGCAACGCCATCACTAACACGGACGTTGTAGAGCGTCCTCTGGTGGACAGACTATGCAACGCCATCACTAACAGGGACGTTGTAGAGCGTCCTCTGGTGGACAGACTATGCAACGCCATCACTAACAGGGACGTTGTAGAGCGTCCTCTGGTGGAAAAGACTATGCAACGCCATCACTAACAGGGACGTTGTAGAGCGTCCTCTGGTGGACAGACTATGCAACGCCATCACTAACAGGGACGTTGTAGAGCGTCCTCTGGTGGACAGACTATGCAACGCCATCACTAACGGGGACGTTGTAGAGCGTCCTCTGGTGGACAGACTATGCAACGCCATCACTAACAGGGACGTTGTAGAGCGTCCTCTGGTGGACAGACTATGCAACACCATCACTAACAGGGACGTTGTAGAGCGTCCTCTGGTGGACAGACTATGCAACTCCATCTCTAACAGGGACGTTGTAGAGCGTCCTCTGGTGGACAGACTATGCAACGCCATCACTAACAGGGACGTTGTAGAGCGTCCTCTGGTGGACAGACTATGCAACGCCATCACTAACAGGGACGTTGTAGAGCGTCCTCTGGTGGACAGACTATGCAACGCCAACACTCATAACATGGCTGACCGTCCGTTTTTATTTTTTTAATATTCCTTTATCAGAATTATTTATTTGTCATTATAAATGATTCTGATATCACTATATATATATATATATATATATATATATATATATATATATATATATATATATAATATTGGCCAACTATATTACCCCCTCCCAGAAATCTGAACTGTCCCTTTAAGAGCGATTTTAACTTAATTAACAAAACTAAAGTAAAATTTGACACTAAAAGGTTCCATCTTGAATTCAGACACTTTAACTGAGCAGTTTGTACCTTGTAGGTCGGTCATGACTTCAGTGATTCCTGGATAGTTAACCTGAACCTCATCTACGTCCTGAAACACAGAGACAGACAGTAAGTTGACTGTAAACCTGTAAAAAATAATCGTAGAGGACGCATTTACTGTATGTGTTCCAATATCATCAGTTTTTTATTTTTCAGTCTGGCTTTATTTCCATTTTACAAATCACCATCACCAAACCCACCAGACTCCATGTAAATAATCAGTGATTTTAGCGTGTATAGAGCAGCATATCTCCACCAGACTCCATGTAAATAATCACTACTTTTAGCGTGTATAGAGCAACATATCTCCACCAGACTCCATGTAAATAATCACTACTTTTTAGTGTGTATAGAGCAGCATATCTCCACCAGACTCCATGTAAATAATCACTACTTTTAGCATGTATAGAGCAGCATATCTCCACCAGACTCCATGTAAATAATCACTACTTTTAGCGTGTATAGAGCAGCATATCTCCACCAGACTCCATGTAAATAATCACTACTTTTAGTGTGTATAGAGCAGCATATCTCCACCAGACTCCATGTAAATAATCACTACTTTTAGCATGTATAGAGCAGCATATCTCCACCAGACTCCATGTAAATAATCACTACTTTTAGCGTGTATAGAGCAGCATATCTCCACCAGACTCCATGTAAATAATCACTACTTTTAGCGTGTATAGAGCAGCATATAAATGGGTGAATTAAGAGTTTATTCCAACCAGACCAGAGTGGTGATTGGTGGAACAGTGGAAAGATGAACCAAGACGGCTTTTGGTAGTTTAATTTAGTTCCTGTCCATTTTGAATCAAGTGTGTTTTACGATGATAAGTAGTGATTATTTACATGGAGTCTGGTGGGTTTGGTGATGGTGATGTCGGGGCTAATTCATGTTAAACTAAAAAGATCTTACTCTTTAACTAAAAGGTCTATCTCTGTAGGGATCCATCCCATAACGTTGTCAGACACTTAGAATAATAATCTGTCAGCGGCAACATCTGAATTTTTAGCGGACGCAAACTGACGGTGCGCAATTGCCCAATAATGTTACACTGCAGCTTGTTTCTGGCTTAATTCTGGACCAATTTCAAAGATCGTTGTTCATCATCGTTGTTCCCATCAGTCAAAAACACACATGGGACAACAGGGTCCAGGTTGAAAAAAACCCCCAAAGTAACCCTTTAAATTTAAAACAGAGTCAACCTGGCGTTCCTCACCACAGTGAGCATGTTGAAGCCGGCCCGGCCCAGCAGGTTGCCCAGGTCGGTGACGGCGGTGTAGGGGGAGACGTGGGGGGAGAACCCACCCTCCCTCTCCGTCTCGGCGAGCTGGAGGGAGCAGCGCAGCTCGTACAGCGTCTCGCCGCCCACCATCGCCCCGATGAACACGCCGTCCGGCTTCAACACCTGCTGGATCTGAGAGGAAGGGCGGTGATGGAGAAGACGCCAGTAAAGCAAATGAAATGAGTCGTTTTCATCGCTCCTCGCAGGACTCCCTCGCGTCCCTCCCGTGCTTCCTCGGTGGGACGGACTCAAGACGCGAGGGAAGGACACGAGGATGCGATGGACACAAACTGGGACGGACACAAAGACTGACAAAATGTTAGAGGCGGGAGGGGGTCACCGGACGCCTCCCGATACGATATCATCACGATACTTATGCCACAATACGACATTATTACGATTTTAAACATATTGCAATATTCGGCGATATATTGTAATTTATAACCTTTTTTTCCAACTTCTAATTTTTCCCAAATTTCTAATGACGTCCCCAAAAAGGAAACTTCTCAACATCTGTTTCATCTAAAAAGAAAC
>JAEKDQ010001109.1:0-12593 GCA_026937815.1 Etheostoma perlongum | reverse complement strand
TGTCTGCACACATGGGGGGGGGCAACAAAGACAGATGGACGTGGACGGACGAGGAGACGAGAGACTTGACATGAAGGAAATGGCCGACAAAGGTTAGGACGAGCCGTGGGACGTCCTGCGGAGTCAATGGAAGACGCTCAGACAGAGAGACATGTCTCAAAAAAGAGTCTCTCAGCGGTGCCGGGGGGGACAATAAAAGACAAGCTGCATCTGCGTCGTCATAGCGATGTGTTGATAGCGTGGTTGTTTTCTTATTATAGCTCGATATGTTGATATCAGCTGGAACAGGAGCTCTATTACAACCTGTCCCATAGTGATCATGTGATGTTGTCGCATATTGATCATGTGATGTTGTCCCATATTGATCATGTGATGGTCGTCCCATATTGATCATGTGATGTTGTCCCATATTGATTATGTGATGGTTGTCCCATATTGATCATGTGATGTTTGTCCCATATTGATCATGTGATGTTTGTCCCATATTGATCATGTGATGTTTGTCCCATATTGATCATGTGATGGTTGTCCCATATTGATCATGTGATGTTTGTCCCATATTGATCATGTGATGGTTGTCCCATATTGATCATGTGATGGTCGTCCCATATTGATCATGTGATGGTCGTCCCATATTGATCATGTGATGGTCGTCCCATATTGATCATGTGATGTTGTCCCATATTGATCATGTGATGGTCGTCCCATATTGATCATGTGATGGTTGTCCCATATTGATCATGTGATGTTGTCCCATATTGATCATGTGATGTTGTCCCATATTGATCATGTGATGGTCGTCCCATATTGATCATGTGATGGGAGACATTTTGTCTAGAGACACTTTGTTGTTACTTGAATGTTGTGCGATTCAGTGCGAAAATAAATGGAAACTCCTTAAAATGTCTCAAATCAATTTGCCAATTTCATCGCAAAACAGCGTCATGTGACATCATCACCACAGGTTTTTATTGGCTTTAAAGCTGCTGTGTTGACCCAATCAGGTGCAGCTGACGTGGGACGAGACGGACAACGAGCGCGTGACCGCGCTGAGCAGGAAATTCAACAAGGACGAGCTGCTGGCCATGGACTTCAACGCCTACCTGGCCTCGTCCAGCGAAGACGAGGACGAAGAGGAGGGCGAGGGAGGAAGGTTCGAGTTCGGCGCGCCGGAGAGCGGAGACGAAGACGCAGCAGCAGAGGGTGAGACAGAGACTAGAGACACAGAAACATTGTTGTTGCTCTTTACGTGTACATGCACATGTCATGGGATCCCAGTATCGGATCTGAGCCGATTTTTGGCTTTTCTGAAGTGATCGGGTATCGGCATTCGCCCGGTTCACCTTACTCCCAGTTCCGGTCTTGGACTCAAGTCCGTTTTTCTTTGGTCTCGTACTCGCTATCGGATCTGAAGTCTCTTTTATATAGGCCTTAGTGGTCCCTAATACTGTATCTGAAGTATCTTTTATATAGACCTTAGTGGTCCCCTAATACTGTATCTGAAGTATCTTTTATATAGACCTTAGTGGTCCCCTAATACTGTATCTGAAGTATCTTTTATATAGACCTTAGTGGTCCCCTAATACTGTATCTGAAGTCTCTTTTATATAGACCTTAGTGGTCCCTAATACTGTATCTGAAGTCCCTTTTATATAGACCTTAGTGGTCCCCTAATACTGTATCTGAAGTCTCTTTTATATAGACCTTAGTGGTCCCCCTAATACTGTATCTGAAGTCTCTTTAATATAGACCTTAGTGGTCCCCTAATACTGTATCTGAAGTCTCTTTTATATAGACCTTAGTGGTCCCCTAATACTGTATCTGAAGTCTCTTTTATATAGACCTTAGTGGTCCCCTAATACTGTATCTGAAGTCTCTTTTATATAGACCTTAGTGGTCCCTAATACTGTATCTGAAGTCTCTTTTATATAGACCTTAGTGGTCCCCTACTACTGTATCTGAAGTCTCTTTTATATAGACCTTAGTGGTCCCCTAATACTGTATCTGAAGTCTCTTTATATAGACCTTAGTGGTCCCTAATACTGTATCTGAAGTCTCTTTATATAGACCTTAGTGGTCCCCTAATACTGTATCTGAAGTCTCTTCTATATTATAGACCTTAGTGGTCCTCTAATACTGTATCTGAAGTCTCTTTTATATAGACCTTAGTGGTCCCTAATACTGTATCTGAAGTCTCTTTTATATAGACCTTAGTGGTCCCTAATACTGTATCTGAAGTCTCTTTATATAGACCTTAGTGGTCCCTAATACTGTATCTGAAGTCTCTTTTATATAGACCTTAGTGGTCCCTAATACTGTATCTGAAGTCTCTTTTATATAGACCTTAGTGGTCCCTAATACTGTATCTGAAGTCTCTTTTATATAGACCTTAGTGGTCCCCTAATACTGTATCTGAAGTCTCTTTTATATAGACCTTAGTGGTCCCCTAATACTGTATCTGAAGTCTCTTTTATATAGACCTTAGTGGTCCCCTAATACTGTATCTGAAGTCTCTTCTATATTATAGACCTTAGTGGTCCCCTAATACTGTATCTGAAGTCTCTTCTATATTATAGACCTTAGTGGTCCCCTAATACTGTATCTGAAGTCTCTTTTATATAGACCTTAGTGGTCCCTAATACTGTATCTGAAGTATCTTTATATAGACCTTAGTGGTCCCCTAATACTGTATCTGAAGTCTCTTCTATATTATAGACCTTAGTGGTCCTCTAATACTGTATCTGAAGTCTCTTTATATAGACCTTAGTGGTCCTCTAATACTGTATCTGAAGTCTCTTTATATAGACCTTAGTGGTCCCTAATACTGTATCTGAAGTCTCTTTGTGTGTGTGTGTGTGTGTGTGTGTGTGTGTGTGTGTGTGTGTGTGTGTGTGTGTGTGTGTGTGTGTGTGTGTGTGTGTGTGTGTGTGTGTGTGTGTGTGTGTGTGTGTGTGTGTGTGTGTGTGTGTGTGTGTGTGTGTGTGTGTGTGTGTGTGTGTGTGTGTGTTGCAGCTCAACGGCCGGCGGAGTCCAACGTCGTAAAGGAGGAGGAGAAACCCGAGAAGGAGGAAGAGAAGAGAAGTAAAAAGAAGAGAAGCGAGGGGCAGATCTCGAAGTACAGAGAGCTGCTGAAAGGAATCCAGGACAAGGAGAGCGAAGCTGCACGAGGACAGAGACATGGAGATGGAGATCACCTGGGTGCCAGGTACGAGGAGACATTATACTAATAAGTAATAATCAGGTCACTACTTTCATTGGATTTGGGTGTTTTGTCAGTTTAATAGCATTTTGGAGAAAAAACAATCAGTAAAAGAACTTCAAAAAAAGAGAGAAAAATGTCAAGAAAAGTGGCTAAAATGTGACAAAATGTCGAATAAAGTGACAAAAATGTGAAAAGATGTTGAAAAAAGAAACAAATGTCAAGAAAAGTGACAAATATAAAAAAGAAAAGCTTTAAAAATTTGGAGAAAAAACAATCCGTAAAATCACGTTTTTGAAGCTTTCTCCGACATTTGTTGTCACCTTTTTGACGTTTTTTTAACTTTTCCCGAAGTTCTTTCTCACTTTTTTACGTCTTTGTTGATTTCTTCTGCGTGTTTTTTTTGGACGTTTTTGTCGTTTTTTTCAATGTTCTTAAGTCTTTTCTTTCTTAAAATGCTATGAAATTAAATAAAACATCCAAATTCAATGAAAATAGTGAACTGATCGGTTATTTACCTTGTGAGGAGCATCGTATGGAACCATCCACGTTATTCTTTTTTTTACAATTTGGTTGAAGGAAACCCAAATTTCTGATCCGGACCCTCCTCCGCGGCGCTGTGGAGGAGGGTCTGAGCTGTAGTATTGTATGGTATCTGTCTGCAGGGCTGAAGGAGACGGCGGAGCAGCTGGTGAAGAAGAAGCTGGAGGGGACGGACAAGCGGACGCCATGGGAGGACTTCTTGCAGAAGAAGAGAGACCGGAAGAAGCAGAAGAAGTCCCAAAGAAAAGAGGTGAGATGGACGAGCCCCCAACGCGTGTATTTATCTGTTCATCCCTCACCCACACACCTCGTCTTAAAGAGGCGTGTCCATCACTGCTCATTCACACGCATTCATTCTCCCTCGGGGAGAGGGCGGGGGCGGGGCCTTCGGAGACCGATTTGGGAGAAAGGGGGGAGGAGGGACTGGGAAGTTGTCCATGTTAAATTTTGTTGGTCAAGTCCTGGATTTTCACAGTCTTGCCTACAGCACCTTTAAAAATGAGGGACCCCTCAACGATTTCTGAGATTCTTAAGTCAAGGATATGATGATGATGATGATTCAATATATAATAATAATTCATAATAATAATAATAATAATTAAGTGTAGAGACTTTTCAACAAGGTTTTCCGTGCGATTGTAGGCCTCGCAAAAGCTTTTTAACCCTTGTGTTGTCTTCATTGTCCCCTTTTGTCGCCTTTTTGTTGCCTTTTCGTCTCCTTTTTGTCACCTTTTTGTCTCCTTTTTGTCACCTTTTTGTCTCCTTTTTGTCATCTTTTTGTCATCTTTTTGTCTCCTTTTTGTCATCTTTTTGTCTCCTTTTTGTCATCTTTTAGTCGTGTTTTTGTCGCCTTTTTGTTGTCTTTTCGTCCCCTTTTTGACGCCTTTTTGTCTCCTTTTTGTCACCTTTTTATCTTTTTGTCCCCTTTTTGTCACCTTTTTGTCATCTTTTAGTCGCGTTTTTGTCGCCTTTTTGTTGTCTTTTCGTCCCCTTTTTGTTGCCTTATTGTCTCCTTTTTGTCATCTTTTTGTCTCCTTTTTGTCTGTTTTTGTCGCCTTTTTGTTGTCTTTTTGTTGTCTTTTTGTTGTCTTTTCGTCCCCTTTTTGTCACCTTTTTTGTCTCCTTTTGTCACCTTTTTGTCATCTTTTTTTCTTCTTTTTGTCGCCTTTTTGTTGTCTTTTTGTGTCCCCTTTTTTGTCATCTTTTTAGTCATCTTTCTGTCTCCTTTTTGTTGTCTTTTGTTGTCTTTCGTCCCCTTTTTGACGCCTTTTTGTCTCCTTTTTGTCACCTTTTTGTCTCCTTTTTGTCATCTTTTTGTCTCCTTTTTGTCATCTTTTAGTCGCGTTTTTGTCGCCTTTTTGTTGTCTTTTCGTCCCCTTTTTGTTGCCTTATTGTCTCCTTTTTGTCACCTTTTTGTCATCTTTTAGTCGCGTTTCTGTCGCCTTTTTGTTGTCTTTTTTTGTCCCCTTTTTCTTCCTTTTTTGTCACCTTTTTTCTCCTTTTTTTTGTCTTTTTGTCGCCTTTTTTGTCTCCTTTTTGTTGTCACCTTGTAGTCCCCTTTTTTATTGCTTTTGTTGTCTCCTTTTTGTCATCTTTTTGTCATCTATTTGTCTCCTTTTGTCGCCTTTTTGTTGTCTTTTGTTGTCTTTTTGCGTCCCCTTTTAGTCTCCTTTTTTGTCACCTTTTTGTCTCCTTTTTGTATTTTGTCATCTTTTTGTCATCTCCTTTTTGTCATTTTTTTTGTCTGCCTTTTTGTTGTCTTTTTTTGTTTTTCATCTTTTAGTCTTTTTTGTCTCCTTTTTCTTTTAGCCTTTTTGTCTCCTTTTTTTTTTTGTTTTCATCCTTTTTTGTTTGTCATCTTTTAGTTTTTTTTTTTGTTGTCTCCTTTTTTTTGTTGTCCTTTTCGTCTCCTTTTCTCCTTTTTGTCATCTTTTGTCTCCTTTTTTTGTCATCTTTTTGTCTCCTTTTTGTCGTCCTTTTTTTTGTCTCCTTTTGTTTTGTCTTTTTTGTCTTTTTGTCCCTTTTTGTCACCTTTTTCTCCTTTTTTGTCATCCTTTTGTCTCCTTTTTGTCATCTTTTTCGTCTCCTTTTTTTTTTTCACCTTTTAGTCTCCTTTTTGTTGTCTTTTAGTCCCTTTTTGTTGCCTTTTGTCTCCTTTTTTGTCACCTTTTTTTCTCCTTTTGTCATCTTCTGTCTCCTTTTTGTCATTTTTTGTCTTTTAGATCCCCTTTTTTTGCCTTTTAGTCTCCTTTTGTCACCTTTTGTCTCCTTTTAAGGAGTCTTTTGTTGTCTTTTAGTCTCCTTTTTGTTTTGTCACCTTTTTGTCTCCTTTTTGTCACACTTTTTGTCATCTTTTTGTCTCCTTTTTTTGTCACCTTTTTTCTCCTTTTTGTCATCTTTTTTTGTCTCCTTTTTTGTCATCTTTTTGTCTTCCTTTTTTGTTGTCTTTTTGTCCCCTTTTTTTGCCTTTTTAAGCCTTTTTTCGTCTCCTTTTTCGTTGTTTTTCTCTCTTTTAATCACCTTTTTGTCTCCTTTTTGTCACCTTTTTGTCTCCTTTTTGTCATCTGTTTTTTTTTTTCTCCTTTTTTCTTCCTTTTGTCATCTTTTTTGTCTCCTTTTTGTCATCTTTTAAGTCTCCTTTTTTTGTCAAAAATGCCTTTTTGTTGTCTTTTGTCCCCTTTTGTTTGCCTTTTGTCTCCTTTTTGTCACCTTTTTGTCATCCTTTTAGTCGCCTTTTGTCGTCTTTTTGTCTCTTTTTTTTGTTGTCTGTCTCCTTTTTTTGCATCTTTTAGTTTTTCTCCTTTTTTATCTTTTTGTTGTCTTTTTGTCCCTTTTTGTTTTGTTGTCTCCTTTTTTTTGTCTTTTTTTGTTGTTGTCCTTTTGTCTCCTTTTGTCTCCTTCTTTAGTCTGCCTTTTTTTTTGTCACCTGTCTTTTGTCTGTCTTTTCGTCCCCTTTTTGACGTGCTTTTTGTCTCCTTTTTTGTCTCCTTTTTTTGTCTCCTTTTTGTCATCTTTTAGTCTCCTTTTTTGCCTTAAGTCATCTTTAATGTTTTTATGTCTCCTTTTTCATCTTTTGTCCTTTTTGTCTGTTTTTTGTCTCCTTTTATGTTGCCTTTTGTCTCCTTTTTTGTCATCTTTTAGTCCGTTTTTTGTCTCCTTTTTGTTTCCTCCTTTTTGTTTTTGTCTCCTTTTGTCACTTTTTTCTTTTGTCCTTTTTGTTGTCCTTTTGTCTCCTTTTTGTCCATTTTGTCCTTTTTGTCTCCTTTTTGTCATCTTTTAATTTTTTTGACAACTTGTTGTCTTTTTTGTCTTTAAAACACTCCTTTTTGTCTCCGTTTTTTTTGTCTCCTTTTTTGTCTCTTTTAGTCCCTTTTTGTTTTTTCCCCCTTTTGTCCTGTTTGTTGTCTTTTAGTCTTTTTGTTCACCTTTTTGTCTCCTTTTTGTTTTTTGTTGCCTTTTTGTCTCCTTTTGTCATCTTTTTGTCTCCTTTTGTTTCTTTTTGTTGTCTCCTTTTTGTCTTTTGTCTCCCCTTTTTGCCTTATTGTCTCCTTTTGTCATCTTTTTGTCCTTTTTTGTCTCCTTTTGTCGCCTTTTTTTTGTCCTTTTTTTGTCTTTTTGTTCCTTTTGTCTTTTAGTCCCCTTTTTTGTCTTTTTTGTCTCCTTTTCTCATCTTTTTGTCATCCTTTTTCATCTTTTAAGTTTTTCAAAATGTTTTTTTTTGTTGTCTTTTTGTCCCCTTTTGTCGTCTCCTTTTGTTGTCTTTTGTCATCTTTTGTCTTTTTGTTTTTGTTTTTTGTTGTCTTTTTGTCACCTTTTTTGTCTTTCCTTTTGTCATCTTTTTGTCCTTTTTGTCTGTCTTTTTGTCTCCTTTTGTTGTCTTTTTTTGTTGTCTTTTTGTATCTCTCCTTTTGTCTTCTTTTTTTTTGTTGTTTTTGTCTTCTTTTTGTCACCTCCTTTGTCTCCTTTTTTGTCATCTGCTTTTTGTCCCTTTTTGTCTCCTTTTTTGTCACCTTTTTTTTGTCTCCTTTTTGTCTTCTTTTTGTCTTTCTTTTTGTCTCTTCATTGTCTTTTGTGTGTGTTTTTTTGTGTCCTTTTTTGTCCTTTTTTGTCTGCCTTTTTGTGTCTCCTTTTGTCACCTTTGTCTCCTTTTCTCCTTTTTGTCATCTTTTTTAAACAGTCGCCTTTTGTTGTCTTTTCCCCTTTTGTCCCCTTTTTGTCTCCTTTTGTCTCCTTTTTGTCATCTTTTGTCGCGTTCTGTCGCCTTTTTTGTCTTTTTGTGTTTTTCGTCTTTTTGTCCCTTTTGTCATGCCTTTCTGTGTCCCTTTTGTCACCTTTTTGTGTGTCCTTTTGTTGTCAGTTTTTTTGTCTCCTTTTTTTGTTGTCTTTTTGTCCCCCTTTTGTTGCCTTGTTGTCTCCTTTTTGTCATCTTTTGTCATCTTTTGCTTTTGTCTCCTTTTGTTGTCTTTTTGTTGTCCTTTTTTACCTTCTTTTTGTGTTTTTTGTCAAGTCCTTTTGTCAGTAGAGTTGTCTCCTTTTGTCTCCTTTTGTCATCTTTTTTTCAACATCCTGTCTGCCTTTTGTTGTCTCCTTTTTGTCACCTTTTTTGTCTGTCCTTTCTTTTGCCTTTTTGTCACCTTTTGTCATCCCTTTTGTCACCTTTTTGTCATCTTTTAGTCGCCTTTTTGTCTCCTTTTTTGTTGTTTGCTTTTTCTCCTTTTTTTAGTTGTCTTTTTTTTTGTCCCCTTTTGTCCCCTTTTTGTCAGATTTTTCTCCTTTTTGTCATCTTTTTGTCTTTTTAACCTTTTTGTTTTTTTTTGTCTCCTTTTTGTCTCCTTTTTTGCCTTGTCTCCTTTTGTTGTCTTTGTTGTCTTTTTACTTTTTGTCCTCATGTGTCTTTTTGTCAACTTTTTGTCTCCCTTTTTGTCATCTTTTTGTCTTTTTTGTCCTCTTTGTTGTCTTTGTTGTGTTTTCTTTCTTTTTGTCTGTCCTTTTGTTCACTTTTGTTGTCTCCTTTTTGTCTCCTTTGTCACTTTTTGTCTCCTTTTCTCCTTCTTTTGTCTCTTTTGTTGTCTTCATTTGTCCCCTTTTTGTCTTTTTTTTGTTTTTGTCTCCTTTTTTTTTCATGTCACCTTTTTGTCTCCTTTTTCACCTTTTTTTGTCTCCTTTTTTCATCTTTTTCTCTTTTCCTTTTTGTCTCCTTTTTGTCATTTCTCTTTTCATGTTCCTTTTTGTCTTTCATTTGTCCCCCTTTTGTCCCTTTTGTCTGTCCTTTTGTCTTCTTTTTCACCTTTTGTCTTTTTTTTTTTTTCAGCCTTTTTGTCTCCTTTTTGTCACTTTTTTGTCTCCTTTTGTCATCCTTTGTCTCCTTTTTTTGTCATCTTTTGTCTCCTTTTTGTCATCTTTTGTCTCCTTTTTTTTTGTCTCCTTTTAATCTTCATTTGTCTTCCTTTTTGTTTTTTTTGTCTTTTGTCCCTTTTGTTGTCCTTTTTGTTTTTGTCCTTTTTTTTGTCTTTTTTTGTCATCTTTTTAGTCTCCTTTTCTCTCCTTTTTTGTTGTCTTTTTTCCCCTTTTTATGAGTCCTTTTTGTCTCCTTTTTTTCTCCTTTTGTCTCTTTTTGTTTTTTGTCTCCTTTTTCTCCCTTTTGACTGTCTTTTCATCTGTTTCCTTTTTGTTGACCTTGTTGTCTCCTTTTTGTCATCTTTTTCGTTTTGTTGCCTTTTTGTTGTCCCTTTGTTGTCTTTTGTCCCCTTTTGGGGCTTTTTGTCTCCTTTTCAAGTCACCTTTTTCAACCTTTTACCCTTCAGTTGTCACCTTTTGTCTCCTTGTCTTTTTTAGTTGCCTTTTTTTGTCCCCTTTTTGTCATCTTTTTCATCTTGTCCTTTTTGTCACCTTTTTGTCTCCTTTTTTGTTGTCTTTTTTTCTCCCATTTTTGACCTTCTTTATTGTCTCCTTTTTGTCCTTCTTTTTGTCTCTTTTGTCTCCTTTTTTGTCAACATCCTTTTGTCTCCTTTTGTTGTCTTTTAAGTCCTTTTTGTTGCAATTTTGTCTCCTTTTTAAATCTTTTATGTTGCCTTTTTCAATCCTTTTTTGTCATGTCTTTTGTTGTCTTTTGTTGTTTTTTTCCTTTTATTGTCTCCTTTTTTGTCATCTTTTGTCTCCTTTTTGTCATCTTTTTATGTCTGCCTTTTCGTCTCCTTTTTGTCACCTTGTTGTCTCCTTTTCGTCTTCATTTGCCCCCTTTTTGTCTCCTTTAGCCTTTTTAGTCTCCTTTTTGTCTCCTTTTGTCTCCTTTTTCTCCTTTTCATCTTTTATGTCTCCTTTTCATCTTTTGTCTCCTTTTGTTGTTGTCTCCTTTTTGTTAAGCCTTTTAGTCTCCTTTTTAGATCTTTTTGTTGCCTTTTTGTCTCCTTTTGTCACCTTTTGTCTGCCTTTTTCATCCTTTTATTAAGTCTTTTACCTTTTTGTCTCCTTTTTGTCTCCTTTTTGTCTCCTTTTAAAAAATCTTTTTCATCTCCTTTTTTGTCTTCTTATGTCTCCTTTTCATCTCCTTTTTTGCCTTTTGTTGTCTCCTTTTGTCTCCTTTTTTGTCTGCCTTTTCATCTCCTTTTTGTCACCTTGTTGTCTCCTTTTTGTCACCTTTGTCTTTTTGTCTGCCTTTTCATCTCCTTTTGTCACCTTTTGTCTCCCTTTTATCTCCTTTTTGTCCTTTTTTATCACCTTTTTTGTTTTTTTATTTTTTGTTGCCTTTTCATCCCCTTTTTGTCGCCTTATTGTCTCCTTTTGTCCTTACCTTTTTATGTTGCCTTTTTTGTCTCCTTTTTGTTGTTTTTTTTGTCTTTTATCCCCTTTTTGGCATTTCCTTTTTAGTCTTTTTTGTCATCTTTTTTTCGCTTTTTATCTCCTTTTCGCCTTAGTGTCTCCTTTTCATCAACATCCTTTTGCCTTCCTTTTGTCATCTTTTATCTCCCTTTTTTCTCCTTTTTAGTCTCCTTTTTATCTTTTTTGTCCCCTTTTTGTCTCCTTTTTTGTCTCCTTTTTGTCTCCTTTTTTAGTAAAATCTTTTTGTCGCTTTTGTCTCCTTTTTTGTCTTTTTAGTCTCCCTTTTTTTGTCATCTTTTATGCTGCCTTTTCGTCTCCTTTTTGTCACCTTGTTGTCTCCCTTTTTCCCCTTTTTTTGCCTTATTGTCTCCTTTTTTCATCCTTGTCAGTCTCCCTTTTTGTCTTTTTTGTCTCTTTTTCGTCCCCTTTTTTGTCGCCTTTTGTTCCTTTTTGTTTTTTCTCCTTTTTTTTGTCATCCTTTAGTCTCCTTTTTGTCCTTCTTTTTGTCCTTTTTCTCCTTTTTGTCTCCTTTTTGTCTCCTTTTTTGTCTTTTAGTCTCCTTTTTTCCTTTTTGTCGCCTTTTTTAATATTTTTTGTCATCTTTTTAGTCGCCTTTTGTCGCCTTTTGTTGTCTTTTTGTCCCCGCCTTATTGTCTCCCGTCATCTTTTAGTGTTTTGTCGTTTTTTATCTCCTTTTTATCAGCCTTTTTTATTAAGTCTTTTTTGTTGTCTTTTAGTCCCTTTTTTCCTTCATTTTTAGTCTCCTTTTTGTCATCTTTTTGTCCATCCTTTTGTCATCTTTTTTTTTTTGTCACCTTTTTGTCTCCTTTTTGTTTTTTTCATCCCTTTTTTAGCCTTTTTGTCTCCTTTTGTACCTTTTTATGCCTTTTTTGTCATCTTTTGTCTCCTTTTTGTCATCTTTTTGTCTTCCTCCTTTTTGTTGCCTTTTGTCTCCTTTTGTCCTTTTGTCGCCTTTTTGTTGCCTTTTTTGCCTTTTTTGTCACCTTTTTGTCTCCTTTTGTTTTTTGTAGTCCCTTTTTTGTCACCTTTTTGTGTCTCCTTTTTGTCATCCTTTTTTGTCTCCTTTTTGTCGTTTTCATTTTGTTTGTCTCCTTTTTTATTTTTTGTTGCCTTTTTTCGTCTCCTTTTGTCACCTTTTTGTCTCCTTTTTTCTCCTTTTTGTTGCCTTTTTGTCTCCTTTTTTGTCATCTTTTTATTAAGCCTTTTTTCGTAGCCTTTTGTTGTCCTTTTTGTCCCTTCTTTTTGCTGCCTTTTTTTGTCTCCTTTTTTGTCATCTTTTGTCTTCTTTTTTTTTTTCCCCCCTTTTTGCTTTTTGTCACCTTTTTGTCTTTTTGTCCCTTTTTGTCCTTTTTGTCGCTTTTTATGTTGCCTTTTCGTCCCCTTTTTGTAGCCTTTTTTTTTGTCATCTTTTGGGTCTTTTTTTGTCGCCTTTTTGTTGTCTTTTTGTTGTCTTTTCGTCCCCTTTTTGACGCCTTATTGTCTCCTTTTTGTCATCTTTTTGTCTCCTTTTTGTCATCTTTTGTCATCTTTTGTAGTCTCCTTTTTGTCGTCTTTTTTTTGTCGTCTTTTTGTCGCCTTTTGTCATCAATGTCTTTTTTCATCTTTTAGTCCCTTTTGTTCCTTTTTGTTCTTTATGCTGCCTTTTTGATTGTCTCCTTTTTGTCATCTTTTTAGTCCCCTTTTTTGTCTCCTTTTTTTTCTTTTTGTCGCCTTTTTGTTGTCTTTTTTGTTTTTGTTCCCCTTTTTTGTCTCCTTTTATCCCTTTTTGTCGCTTTTTGTCTCCTTTTTGTTGTCTTTTCTCCTTTTGTCTCTTTTAGTCGTGTTTTTGTCACCTTTTTTGTCTTTTGTCGCCTTTTTGTTGTCTTTTGTCGTCCCCTTTTGTTGCCTTTTTGTCTCCTTTTATCATCTTTTGTCGTCTCTTTTGTCTCCTTTTTGTCGCCTTTTTTTTTTTGCCTTTTTTGTTGCCTTTTGTCTCCTTTTGTCATCTTTTTGTCTCCTTTTTGTCATCTTT
>JAEKDQ010001108.1:0-47719 GCA_026937815.1 Etheostoma perlongum | reverse complement strand
TCTGGAAAGGTGGAAGTCTCTACCCATGTCCCTAATTAGACGAATACACTGTATAAAAATGATGAATATCCTACCCAAATCTTTTAAAATCTTTTCTAACCTCTTCCAACACCAATCCCAAAAAGCCTTCTTTAAAAATTTGGATAGAAAGATTTTTAGATTACTGTGGAATGGTAAAGTTCCTACAGTCAAGCTTAAACACCTATCCGAATCCGAATCTCAATAAGGCTTATTAAAAAGTATTTTTTTTAACTGAACAGTCCAGCATTTTGTAGTTAAAGTCAGCCATTTTTAACCCTTTCAACAATAGAGGGTACCAAGCATGACCAAAGGTATGGCTTTATCTATATAACTTTAGACCATCTCTGCTTTTTTGTATGATAATCCATCTACAGTTGTTGAGATTTTTCACTCAAAACCAAACATATCAGCCTTACAGTGGCACTAGAGTAATGTTCATAGGGTTACCAAACTCAGTAGGGTTCATCTTCTGGGCAACATAAGTGTCCGTACAAAAATGAGATTGAGATATTTTTCTCTCTGCACTAAAGAAGTGGACTGACCAACATTATTATCCAAAACCTATTTAAACAATCAACTGTAGTTATCAATTGCAGAACAGCTATCTAACTTTTACAAATCCTGTCATTGAGATCTTTTCTGCCAGAGCAGAGGCTTCTTGAAACACCAGCTTTTTTTGCAGGCTTATATTTTGGCCCATACGATATTAATCCTGGAAACAACATTGATTATTAACTAGGGAAAATGTCAATGAGTTTACAGTTGAACATTGCAGCAGCACCACCATGCAGAATAATTTGCTTATACCAACTGTCACTTCCATTTGGCACCGTAAACCTGAGGATGGAGTTTTCAAATGAGGAGCTCTAGACTTTAGATAAGAAGAAGCACAGAGATTCAGAGGTAACATTACTGAAATGATTGATATTGTGCGTTTTGTGTTCTAGTCAACCTTTGTAGTCGAATTTGAATGAACTTAAACTGAACTGAATCGTTTATTTATTAGCTACTATCATCTAAAAAATAAACAGTGAAGGATTTGCTAGCTACCATTAGCTTAAGTCAAAATAGAGGAGAATTCTCACAAACACAAATGTCAACCACAAAGTGGCACTTGAGGAAAAGTCATGGGGTCACCAAAGTCAGTAGTGTTTATCTTCTGGACAACATGAATGTCTGTACAAAATTGAGATTGCAAAGTGGACCGACCAACATTACTATCCAACCAATACTTTAACATCTACTGTAGTCGATACTAGAACAATTATCTAATTTTTACACAACCTGTCAATCAGATCTTTTTGCCAGAGGCCTCTTCAAATAGAAAATGTGAACAGGTGCCAATTCTTACACAACTTCCTCAACACAGCATCAGGTGTAAATTGTCAACGTGAAATATGTTTACATGAATATGAGGCCTCAAGCCAATCTCAAACCCCTCTCAGAATCACAATCCTTATTGGGCGTATCACCAAAACAATTTCAATTACAAGGAACTTGCCTTGCTGTTTGGTGCATACAATAAACATGTTACTGTAAGAGGAAATGTTGCCCCACTGAACGAGGAGGGCTGAATCTACCTGATTTTTGTCTATATTTGGCTGTTCAACTCAGATCTATTTGGAAATAGAACAAGGGCTGACAATATGGAGAAAATCAGATATCAGGATATTCTTGACTACATATTTCAATATTGCAAAGATAATGTAGGGTTGACTACTGGTGCTTTCACAAAATATATATATTTTTTACAATGAGACTTTAGATAAATAATGTGGTAAACAGTTTCAAGTGATATATACTGACTACGTTTACATGCATGAACAAACAGTGTGATGTTAAAACAAATCTGCAATTTGTCAAATGATATTCCTTCAAAATATTTTACATTTTTGTAAGAAAGTGGAGTTAGTATTTGCTTGTTATTATTAATTTAGACAACGTAATTTTATATCATGATATCTTGATACATAACTTCATTACGATACAATTCCCATAAAAGACCATAAATTATTATATTGAATTATCGCCCAGCTCTACCTAGAACACATTCCAGCATGAAACATATTGGACACTCTCATACAGCTGAAGTGAGACAGCGTAACCCAAACTCAGTGCTTCAGTTTACATTAACTGCATCGGGCTCGGGTCGGGTTTGGACCAAAAAATAGAATGCTTGTTGTGTTCTAGTCAGACTTAGTTACAACAATCCAGTCAAGAAATATACAGCTTGAGCTTCAGTTCACGATCACCATTGTCAATCCTCTGCTGTGGTTAGACCAGCATTTCATCCTTTTCATACCAAGTGGCTCGCTATTTGGGGCCATCTGCTCCTATTATGAATGTATATTGACATATTGAGATTTAAAAGTCTATACACAATTTTTGAGACATATTTCTAGGCTTATAATTGGGCCAATACGGTATCAGTCCTGGAAACAACACAGCTTTTTCACTCAAAACAACAAATGTAAGCCTCACAGTGACACTTGAAGAAAGGTCATGGGGTCACCAAAATCAGTAGGGAAACATTACTGTAAAGTTAGTTTGATATTGTGCCTTATGTGTTATATTCAACCTTTGTTGTCGAAATTGATTGAACTTCAACTGAACTGAATAGTTTAATTGCTAGTTTGTATTATCTAAAAAATGAACAGTCTAGGATTTGCTAGCTACCATCAGCTAAAGTCATACTAGAGGAGAATTGTCACTCGCAAACACAAATGTTAACCACAAAGTGGCACTTGAGGAAAGGTCATGGGGTCACCAAAGTCAGTAGGGTTCATCTTCTGGGCAACATGAATGTCTGTACAAAACTGAGATTCAGATATTTTTTTCTGCAATAAAGAAGTGGATATTATTATCCCAAAACTACTTCAACTATCTACTGTAGTTATCGATAGCAGAACAGTTATCTAAGTTTTACACAACCTGTCAATCAGATCTTTCTGCCAGAGCCCTCTTTAAACACAAAATGTTAACAGGTGCCAATTCTTGAAAAAAATAATGCTACAGCCTAAGCATTGCACCCTCTGCTTCAAGCTATGCCTCCTGCTTCACGTTACACCCCTTCCAAGCAGTGATTGGCTGGTACTCCTTGCCTCAACACATCCTTTGATTGTATGCTATGCGGAATTATGAGTGCATCATTTTAGCTAAGTTAGTTACCTAGCTTAGCTTGCTAAAGCCACCATGCTTTAATGCAACACTAGTAACAGAAAATGAGCCCAGCAAAATTATCACTCATCTAGCATTAAATTGTTTAATTTTACACATTTAGCTGCTGGCTGGCTCATTAGTTAGCTTGCTTATTCCACCTTGCCTTAGTGCTACACTGATTACAGATAATGAGCCCCCCCTGTCTAGGCTTGCTTAACAAAACATTTTATTGTTTGCTAGCTAAAATTCAGTTAGTTAGCTTGTAGCTATAAGACCTCCCCTCTGGGCCCTGAATTTATAGCCAAACAGGAGCCACTCTGAATTTTGTGGGTGTGAGGCATCTGGCCTACCTGTCAAATACATCAAGCTGCTTTTGTGACCTGCCAATCACCTTCCCTGCAATATAAACAATTTTAAAAAAGTTCACCTTGCAATGTAAAGTTTTTATATTAAACATTGCTTTGGACACCCAGATAACTAAGTTGGGCGCCCATTTATAGAGGTTTACTCAACGCAGCAGGCCTGGGTTCGACTCGGACCTGTGGCCCATGGTGTGGTGGTCATTCCACCCTCTATCCCCTTTTACTTTTCAGCTGTCCTGTCACTAAAGGCCTAAAATGTCCAAAAAATAATCTTTAAAATATGTATAAACTCCTCAGCTTTTTGTGTTGGCTCTGTTAACAATACTGAGTTTTCAATGAAACTGATCAATTCAGAATAAAATCATAATCTAAAGAAAACAAACTGCAACAAGAATATGTTTTACAGGTTTATTGCACTGACTTTGCATTAAGACAGCATAGTGTGTCATGTCATGAATCTAAGTCAACCTTCCTTATCCTTAAAGGCTGAAACAGGAGTGTCTCCGTTTACTGGTTCATAGCGCTGCAGTAAGTTTCATCCTGAATAGTGGGGACCATCTTGTCCACATTGATTCCAACAGAGGACAGGACACTGTCCAGCTCCTCTACGGTCTCCTCAGATAGGGTGGGCTTTCTGCTCATGATCCAGGAAAACTCTTTGCGGAACAGGCCAAATTCGGTGCAGCCGTAGACCAGAGAGTGACCCTCGTAGTCGGTGGACAGCACCCAGTAGGGACCAGGGGTAGATCCTGTATGAGAGACAGGTATTAGAGTCAAAGTGACCAGAATATTAAGTACATAAAAACTATTCAGAATGACTGAGTGAACCTCATTTGTAATAAATTAGACTTTGGTACCTTCAAAGAAAGAGACCTCCAGCTTGGCAGGCTCAACCTTGGCCTTGGCAGAGCCGGTGATAGAACTAATGGTTCCATCATTACTAAAGAAAAGAAGACATGAATCAAAATGAATTTATAGATTTCAACTTCTTTCACTTTTAGGTAATTCTTTTTTTAAGCTACAATATATCTTACTAAATGCTTTCCTTTTATGAATTTGAGACGGTCTAACAGATCAGTTTGTGATTCTGGTTTGGTCAAAGACATTCAATTCACATGATGTTTAACAGGAAAAATTACACAATGAGGATAAAAATACTTAAGTATAATGATACTAATTATTTCATTGACTGTGAAAGGGACAATAAGTGAGTAATTTTAATTTAAAATATGAGTTTTAAAGAATGTGATTCAAACCTTAAAATCTTAACATTTTGACATTTAGGCAGCATGTACTCACAGCAGCTCACTGTTGAGGACCCCAACAACTCCAGGACTCTTCAGACTGTAGGTGGCAGTGCTGCACTCGCCTTTCTGGAAGAATGTTGGCAGCTTCTTGATCCCATACCACTTACCAAGGTACTGCAGAGGAAACACAGGATTTCACAGTAAGAAAACTGAGTACTTAATTTAATATACTTTAATTGTTGAAAAACAGATGAGCTTCTCATGCTACATAGTGTTAATTGAAAGGACACGTTTAGTATTCACCCTGGAAGCATCAAAGTCGGCTTGAACAGCGGGTTGAGGACATTTTCCAGGACTCACTACTTGAGCGCTGGCTGCAACTACAGACAGCAGAGTCAAGGAAATCACTTGCATGACCTTCATCTTATCACCACAACCTGCAGGGAACAAAACACACTGCAACATTACCAAAATAATCAGCAACACAGGGGGTTGCTCTTGAATAAGAATATCTGAGGGTTCAATCAAGGAAAGAGCAGGAGATGTAAAGAGGAAGAGTCATAGTTGCAGTCTGCTCACCTGTACAGTATGTAATGTAGTGTGCAGGACCTTCATGTTAGAGGGTCTTTTATAGATCTAAAGACCTGTGGCGTATTGATCACATTCTTCAGACCCCCCTCTTGTGTTTACTTGTAAAAGTGTTGAAGGGGTGAAGTGAGTCTGAGAGTTGACACCTGTTCAAACAAACTTGACACCTATTGACTCTGTCCATTCATTTTTTTTAGTATAATTTTTTAACAAGTCCCTTGGCCAAAAACCAGCAAGAGAATGTGAAAATTAAAAACAAGTAATGTTGTAATTTTTACTCCACTACATTTATTTGACAGCTGAATTTACTTTACAGATTCAGACTGTACAGACAAAACACATGATCAAGTTATAAAATATGATGCTATGCTGAAGATTGAACTATCCAACAGTATTTAAAGTATTTAAAGTGTGCTCCATCGTTATCAGCTGTGACAATAAAATCATCTGTCTTAAAGCATCAGTAATAATATTCTGAATCTGAATCTGAATCTCAATAAGGCTTATTAAAAGTATTTTTTTTAACTGAACAGTCCAGCATTTTGTAGTTAAAGTCAACCATTTTTAACCCTTTCAACAATAGAGGGTAGCAAGCATGACCAAAGGTATGGCTTTATCTATATAACTTTAGACCATCTCTGCTTTTTTGTATGATAATCCATCTACAGTTGTTGAGATTTTTCACTCAAAACCAAACATATCAGCCTCACATTGGCACTCGAGTAATGTTCATAGGGTTACAAAACTCAGTAGGGTTCATCTTCTGGGCAACATAAGTGTCCGTACAAAAATGAGACTGAGATATTTTACTCTGCACTAAAGAAGTGGACCGACCAACATTATTATCCAAAAACTATTTAAACAATCAATTGTAGTTATCAATTGCAGAACAGCTATCTAACTTTTACAAATCCTGTCATTGGGATCTTTTCTGCAAGAGCAGAGGCTTCTTGAAACACCAACTTTTTCAAACATATTTGCAGGCTTATTTTTTGGCCCATACGATATTAATCCTGGAAACAACATTGATTATTAACTAGGCAAAATGTCAATGAGTTTACAGTTGAACATTAGTTGCAGCAGCAGCACCATGCAGAATAATTTGCTTATACCAACTGTCACATGCATTTGGCACCGTAAACCTGAGGATGGAGTTTTCAAATGAGGAGCTCTAGACTTTAGATAAGAAGAAGCACAGAGATTCAGAGGTAACATTACTGAAATGATTGATATTGTGCGTTTTGTGTTCTAGTCAACCTTTGTAGTCAAAATTGAATGAACTTAAACTGAACTGAATCGTTTATTTATTAGCTACTATCATCTAAAAAATAAACAGTGAAGGATTTGCTAGCTACCATTAGCTTAAGTCAAAATAGAGGAGAATTCTCATTCACAAACACAAATGTCAACCACAAAGTGGCACTTGAGGAAAAGTCATGGGGTCACCAAAGTCAGTAGTGTTTATCTTCTGGACAGCATGAATGTCTGTACAAAATTGAGATTGAGACATCTGCACTAAAGAAGTGGACCGACCAACATTACTATCCAACCAATACTTTAACATCTACTGTAGTCGATACTAGAACAGTTATCTAACTGTTACACAACCTGTCAATCAGATCTTTTTGCCAGAGGCCTCTTCAAATAGAAAATGTGAACAGGTGCCAATTCTTACACAACTTCCTCAACACAGCATCAGGTGTAAATTGTCAACGTGAAATATGTTTACATGAATATGAGGCCTTGAGCCAAGCTCAAACCCCTCCCAGAATCAGAATCATTATTAGGCGTATCACCAAGAAAATGGTCAATTACAAGGAACTTGCCTTGCTGTTTGGTGCATACAATAAACATGTTACTGTAAGAGGAAATGTTGCCCCACTGAACGAGGAGGGCTGAATCTACCTGATTTTTGCCTATATTTGGCTGTTCAACTCAGATCTATTTGGAAATAGAACAAGGGCTGACAATATGGAGAAAATCAGATATCAGGATATTTTTGACCACATATATCAATATTGCAAAGATAATGTAGAGTTGACTATTGGTGCTTTCACAAAATATATATTTTTTACAATGAAACTTTAGATAAATAATGTGGTAAACAGTTTCAAGTGATATATACTGACTACGTTTACATGCATGAACAAACAGTGTGATGTTAAAACAAATCTGCAATTCGTCAAATGATATTCCTTCAAAATATTTTACATCTTTGTAAGAAAATGGAGTTAGTTTTTGCTTGTTATTATTAATTTAGACAACATAATTTTATATCATGATATCTCGATACATAACTTAATTACGATACAATTCCCATAAAAGACCATAAATTATTATATTGAATTATCGCCCAGCTCTACCTAGAACACATTCCAGCATGAAACATATTGGACACTCTCATACAGCTGAAGTAAGACAGCGTAACCCAAACTCAGTGCTTCAGTTTACATTAACTGCATCGGGCTTGGGTCGGGTTTGGACCAAAAAGCAGAATGCTTGTTGTGTTCTAGTCAGGCTTAGTTACTACTCTCCAGTTTAAGAAATATACAGCCTGAGCTGCAATTCACGATCACCATTGTCACTCCTCTGCTGTGGTTAGACCAGCATTTCGTCCTTTTCATACCAAATGGCTCGCTATTTGGGGCCATCTGCTCCTGTTATGAATGTATATTGACATATTGAGATTTAAAAGTCTATACACTATTTTTGAGACATATTTCTAGGCTTATAATTGGGCCGATACGGTATCAGTCCTGGAAACAACACAGCTTTTTCACTCAAAACAACAAATGTAAGCCTCACAGTGACACTTGAGGAAAGGTCATGGCGTCACCAAAATCAGTAGAGAAACGTTACTGTAAAGTTAGTTTGATATTGTGCGTTATGTGTTATATTCAACCTTTGTTGTCGAAATTGATTGAACTTCAACTGAACTGAATAGTTTAATTGCTAGTTTGTATTATCTAAAAAATGGACAGTCTAGGATTTGCTAGCTACCATCAGCTAAAGTCATACTAGAGGAGAATTGTCACTCGCAACTACAAAAGTGGCACTTGAGGAAAGGTCACCAACGTCAGTAGGGTTTATCTTCTGGGCAACATGAATGTCTGTACAAAACTGATATTCAGATATTTTTTTTTCTGCAATAAAGAAGTGGATATTATTATCCCAAAACTACTTCAACTATCTACTGTAGTTATCGATAGCAGAACAGTTATCTAAGTTTTACACAACCTGTCAATCAGATCTTTCTGCCAGAGCCCTCTTTAAACACAAAATGTTAACAGGTGCCAATTCTTGAAAAAAATAATGCTACAGCCTAAGCATTGCACCCTCTGCTGGTCCCTGAATTTATAGCCAAACAGGAGCCACTCTGAATTTTGGTGGTGTGAGGCATCTGGCCTTCCTGTCAAATACATCAAGCTGCTTTTGTGACCTGCCAATCACCTTCCCCACAATATAAACAATTTAAAAAAGTTCACCTTGCCATATAAAGCTTTTATGTTAAACATTGCTTTGGGCACCCAGATAACTAAATTGGTAGAGCGGGCGCCCATGTACAGTATAGGAGGTTTACTCAACGCAGTGGGCCTGGGTTTGACTCGGACCTGTGGCCCTTTGCTGCATGTCATTCCACCCTCTATCCCCTTTTACTTCTTCAGCTGTCCTGTCATTAAAGGCCTAAAATGCCCAAAAAATCATCTTGAAAATATGTATATAAGCTTCTTAGCTTTTTGAGTTGGCTCTGTTAACAATACTGAGTTTTCAATAAAACTGATCACTGTGTAGTTCAGAATAAAATCATAATCTAAAGAAAACAAACCAGAACAAGAATATGTTTTACAGGTTTATTGCATTGACTTTGCATTAAGACAGCATAGTGTGTCATGTCATGAATCTAAGTCAACCTTCCTTATCCTGTAAAGGCTGAAACAGGAGTGTCTCCGTTTACTGGTTCATAGCGCTGCAGTAAGTTTCATCCTGAATAGTGGGGACCATCTTGTCCACATTGATTCCAACAGAGGACAGGATACTGTCCAGCTCCTCTACGGTCTCCTCAGATAGGGTAGGCTTTCTGCTCAGGATCCAGGAAAACTCTGAGTGGAACAGGCCAAAGTCGGTGCAGCCGTAGACCAGAGAGTGACCCTCGTAGTCGGTGGACAGCACCCAGTAGGCGCCAGGGGGAGATCCTGCATGAGAGACAGGTATTAGAGTCAAAGTGACCAGAATATTAAGTACATAAAAACTATTCAGAATGACTGCGTGAACCTCATTTGTAATAAATTAGACTTTGGTACCTTCAAAGAAAGAGACCTCCAGCTTGGCAGGCTCAGCGGGGTCCTTGGCCTTGGCAGAGCCGGTGATAGAACTAATGGTTCCATCATTACTAAAGAAAAGAAGACATGAATCAAAATGAATTTATAGATTTCCTTTCACTTTTAGGTCTTGAGTGTAATTTTTTTTCAAAGCTACAATATATCTTACTAAATGCTTTCTTTTTATGAATTTGAGACGGTCTAACAGATCAGATTGTGATTCTGGTTTGGTCAAAGACATTCAATTCACCTGATGTTTAACAGGTAAAATTACACTATGAGGATAAAAATACTTAAGTATAATAATACTACTTATTTCATTGACTGTGACAAGGACATTAAGTGAGTAATTTTAACTTAAAAAATGAGTTTTAAAGAATGTGATTCACACCTTAAAATCTTAACATTTTGACATTTAGGCAGCATGTACTCACAGCAGCTCACTGTTGA
Organism: Etheostoma perlongum; assembly: GCA_026937815.1. Taxonomy (NCBI): domain Eukaryota; kingdom Metazoa; phylum Chordata; class Actinopteri; order Perciformes; family Percidae; genus Etheostoma; species Etheostoma perlongum. Next base: position 37,573 of record JAEKDQ010001108.1, on the reverse strand, counting down.
GGACCCCAACAACTCCAGGACTCTTCAGACTGTAGGTGGCAGTGCTGCACTCCCCTTTCTGGAAGAATGTTGGCAGCTTCTTGATCTCATACCACTTACCAAGGTACTGCAGAGGAAACACAGGATTTCACAGTAAGAAAACTGAGTACTTAATTTAATATACTTTAATTGTTGAAAAACAGGCAAGCTTCTCATGCTACCTAGTGTTAATTAGTAGCAAAGAAAGGACACGTTTAGTATTCACCCTGGAAGCATCAAAGTCGGCTTGAACAGCGGGTTGAGGACATTTTCCAGAACTCAACACTTGAGCGCTGGCTGCAACTACAGACAGCAGAGTCAAGGAAATCACTTGCATGACCTTCATCTTATCACCACAACCTGCAGGGAACAAAACACACTGCACCATTACCGAAATAATCAGCAACACAGGGGGTTGCTCTTGAATAAGAATATCTGAGGGTTCAACCAAGGAAAGAGCAGGAGATGTAAAGAGGAAGAGTCATAGTTGCAGTCTGCTCACCTGTACAGTATGTAATGTAGTGTGCAGGACCTTCATGTTAGAGGGTCTTTTATAGATCTAAAGACCTGTAGCGTATTGATCACATTCTTCAGACCCTCCTCTTGTGTTCACTTGTAAAAGTGTTGAAGGGGTGAAGTGAGTCTGAGAGTTGACACCTGTTCAAACAGACCTGACTCTGACTTTTGACTCTGTCCATTCACTACCACTTTTGTATTTTAGTATAATTTTTTAAGAGGTCCATAAACCACCAAGAGAAAATTACAAACAAGATCCAAAACATAAAAATGTAGCTGAGTGGTCCAGACAGTAAACCAGAGTCAAGCAGCTGATATTCTGTGAACTAAATTCATAAATTTTTCATGTTGTGGACTTAGGAGGCCATATTTCCCCTTCATAGATTTGGTTGAGTTTAAAATTAGCATCTGCTCATTTACATCCATCCATCTTCATCCGCTTATCCGGTATCGGGTCGCGGGGGGCAGCAGCTCCAGGAGGGGTACCCAAACTTTCCTTTCCCGAGCCACATTAACCAGCTCCAACTGGGGGATCCTAAGGCGTTCCCAGGCCAGGTTGGAGATATAATCCCTCCACCTAGTCCTGGGTCTTCCCCGAGGCCTCCTCCCAGCTGGACGTGCCTGGAACACCTCCATAGGGAGCCTCGCCCAGGAGGCATCCTTACCAGATGCCCGAAATTACCTCAACTAGCTCCTTTCAACCCAAAGTTCTACTCCAAGCTCCCCACGGATGACTGTGCTTCTCCCCCTGTCTCTAAGGGAGACGCCAGTATTTCTCCCCCAAAATTGTGATCATAAAGATAATTTGTATGCCATGCATGTGAGAGATAGTTGCATATTCACTTATTTCTTGCAGAGTTAGTAGATTGAGACCACTATCAGAAGGTGGTCTCAAATGTCTCATATGTCTCATCAAGAAAGTGAACAAACACATTTCCCACCTTAAAAGCATTAGCTGCTATATTCAAAAAAACCAGGTTTGATGCCTTTTAGCATCAGAGTTTGCCTTTTATCAAGCCATTGAAATAAGGCATTCTGGTTATTATTAACTACAACAAACTTTACTTTTACCAGCATTGCCTTTCGATCTCCAAAACATTAATGTCTCTTTTTTAAACATGTATAACTTACGAGTTATTAAAACAGGTAGCATCTGAATATAATTATTGTTATGTCGTTGCACTCCCAGTTTCTATTCATGACAAACTTTATTTTTAACTGAGAAATGGCCTCTGACCTTCAAATGTGCCACTTTCTCAGACATGTTTGACCTTGAAAATAAAGGGAATGGGAATTGTATCTTTGTTTAAGGATAACCGCAGACTGTATCAGCTTAACTAAACAGTCACCTCAGTCTCTGTGGTGATAACACTACTACTTACTATCATATTATCACAATGAAGAATGTCTTGTTTGGTTCAGGTTACATAAATTAGGTGTATTTAATGTAATGTCATCAACGTCTAACTAAATACATTAAATCAAGTGTAATGATCAAATATGTTTCCTGATCTTCCTTTAAAATATTACGTCTGTGTTCCATGGAGCATGAGATCATTAAATTGGCACTTTTAGAAAGAAACAAACTTGTTTAGTATGCTCCACTTAATTCAGTATTTAAATATAATTATAAGAAATTAATCCAAATTAATTGGATTTTTATGCAATTGAAGAACAAATATGCACTTAATGCCCCAAAGGCTGAAAACATCCTTTTTTTGGGTACATTTTTGCACATTTTAGTGAGCAGAGCAAGGTAAAGGAATTGTTTTTCTGTTTTCTGTCTTCTTTTGGTCTTTTAAACCAATAAAGGCCTAAAATGCAGCCAGTCACATACACAGAGGCACTTTCTGGCTAACAACCATTTGCTTACCATTTCAAGTTCTCAACAAATGAAACCTTTGTGATGCCTAGCTGTTATTTAGATGGTCAGAACTTGTGTTGCTGCTGTTTGTGGATTTGGTGTTCTGTATTATACTGAAAAGCATTTCCGATACACTACAAATACCCTCCATACTTTCCATAATAAGTCATTATTCAGATTTTTTTTAAATCATATGTTTCACTCTTTTTTTTTTAAAGGAGATTGATTTTTAGTAACTTTCAATTATTGAAATATATTCTCATTATAATATTGTTATTCTTTTTATATTCAATTATTCATTTTTCAGTGTAAAAAAATACAGTAACGCTTCTCTTAGAAGCTGTATATTCAGTTTAGGTGAAAAGTCACAGCTGGTGTTGCAACCTCTGTTGTGTTTGTGTACACAGGTGCCAGGAGCCCCAGCATGGCCATGTGCGGTGACATGTGAGTCTTTTTTACTGTAGCTGTCATGTAACCCTGTCAATCATGCATATTGACGTTCCTGTGTCATGTTTATCCCACAAACACACACACACACTTAATTTAAACTGTGTTTTTGATATGCAATAAGTTTGAAAAACTGATTGATGGATTGATTCATTGTAAGTCATATGTACACGTCTGTATGTTACATTGTGTAATACTTCCAATTCTACTTCCAACTTTCTTTTGGAAAAACAACTAATAGATTAATTTTGGTAAATCAATGAGAAAGCATTTGCATCAGCATCAGCATTCAGCAGCAGAATATATATACATATATGTATATATATATCAATGTCTATAGTATATCTACAATATCAGGGTACTGGCCCAAGTAAGTGGGACAGGGCCATAATTAACATATCATTAATTATAGTTCATAGTTAATAATTAATTAATACACCTACATACAATACAAAATCTTTTTATAAAATCTTTGGAGTAAGCACCATGGCCACACAATGCTGCCAGTGTGGTAGTAGGCTTTTCTTCTTGTAGGAATAAAATCATGTGCTTATCTGTGCACCATGTAAACAAGAAGGTGGGTACGCGACAGGAAGAGGATGTGAGGAGGCTTTCCCTCAGAATAGACCTTTTTTGCAGCAGTATTTAATAACGTTAATTATAGCTGCATTCCACTTAGAGAAGGGCCCTGGTATTGTGAATGCTGGCTCACTAGAATAAATACTGGGAGACTTAAAGAAGACAATGTCCAATATTCAGATTAAACGTGGTCAAAGTTTCAAATTATGAGGTAAACGCTAAGTAAAAGTAATCCCTGTGAGCAAAACCCTCAGAATTCAGACCGTTCTGCAAACTGCTTCCAACATTTTTTTTCTACTCTTGGCTCAAACTTACGTCACCTCGTGCCGGAATCCTATATTTGGTTGTCTGTTCCGGGTACGTTATTGCAAGTTTTTACTTCACATACACTGCTACATGTAGCTACATGCTAACGTCAGGGAGAGCTGTAATCTTGGTTGCCGATGTTGTTCTTTTCTCCTCAATTTCAGATCACATTCTTACTGGAACATGTCAGATTGTGTAGATTTTGGTTTAGATGGCTTTTATTGGTGATTTTTTGAGTGGAAAGTGCTGATTTACAGACATTCTCCCGACTGCAATGACGGATACAGAGACGCCGAGAGCACAGATGGAGATGAGTCTTTCACATGGCCCCTTTCTTAATCAAGCAGTTTTAGCACCTGAATCTAACCAAACTGCAACCGTTCTGAAGGTGTGTCATGCATGTTCAAACTCAAAATAGTAAGCATTGTTTTGCTAAGGTTTCCGGGTTGAACAACATGTTTTCCCGAATGGGTGTGAAAGAATATACAACAGGCTTTGAGATAAGATTGATCTTGTTCTCATTCAATGAGTAGTGAGGTGTCAACTTATGGTATAAAAATGACAGCGGACGACCAGGACCTCACATAGGGTGAATACGGGTGCAGCCGCAATGGGCAGTATGAAAAAATAAAATTAACGTTAAAGCATGAAAATTAGCATAATAGGTCCCCTTTAATTAAACAATTTTCACCTGGGCTTTTCCTATTATAAGACAAAATGACTGCTGTTAAAAAGGTCCACTGTGGCTATTGTCTAGTTAAGTTAAAGAATGTGCAACATGAGTAGTGATGCAATCATGTCTCAAAATGAGGAGAACTTGATGAAAAACAGCCTTGTTTTTTACCACTGAATCAACTCTCCATGTGATAGAATATGGAAACAAAAACTATGAATTGCAAGCATGTGATGTGTGTTTGGGCTGAATGCTTTGCTGGTATACTCCAGTGTCATCTGCTTATTTAATATTCCTTAGCCTTTTGACATTTTTTCTCCATCTATGAGCCAGTATACCAGTGGGGTCGGTTCTTTCTTTGATCATCTACTGACCAGTCTGGGTCATTGCCTCCATCCAGGGAAAAGCCCGACGCCTCTGCTTCAACCAGGCTTTGATGTATCCATGTGCAGTCATTCCTCTGAAGTGTATTAGCTGAAAATTGAGCTTTTTGATCTTTCTCTTCTTTAATTTAACCTTGTTTGTAGCCATGGAACTTTGTCTGAAAGCAGACAGCATTTAATGGAATTTGCATTTAATTGACAGTGCTTGGTTTAATTAAATGCAGTTTACTGCACCGGGACATTTCAGATATGTAAATGCTGGGCTATAGACTAAGATTCTGATAAAACACTGTATGAATACATTTCATTTCATTTCATTTCATATATTTATTATACAGGAAAGTTTGAAAAAGTAACATTTCATTACAATATAAAAAACGGGCCTGACTCAGTTTAAAAACTGGTTTTCAGCAGGTTCCTGTTCTGCAGAAACATAAAACATGGTTACAGCACGTCAGGACAAACATCAATACAAAAAATCGACACAGAAAATATACATCGACAACTGAAAACAACAATACAGTTACACAAGGAAAAAGACATGTATACAAAACATCAGCTGGGCTAGACAAATTCGGACCGTGCAAACGAGACCTGGACAATACATAAACGAATCAATTAGTGCATGCAGGTGTAACTGTTAAGAAGGAGCTGTTTGTATGCCTTTTTGAAATATGTGATGGATGATAGTGTTCTGATGTACAATACATGTACGTGTATTACAGTAAAGTCAATGCCACAGAAAAAAAACTCACTTATCTACTCCTTTAGTTGAATCTGTGCACCTTGCCAGGATGAAAAATTACTTTTTAAGCTGCCTACAGATTATCTGCTGAAAAACCACAAGGTAGGGCGCAGAGCAACGAATTGCATTAACATGGGTCATCCACGCAATAGCTGCCAAGACATTTCACTCTGAACCAGAGATCTCAACCAGTTGGTGGCACTAGATAAAAAAAGTCAGAGGGTCACCCATGCTTTAACAATTCATCCTGTAAATTATGAATAAATGTCTGAATCAAATTGAATCCCCTTCAAACCAAAATGTTAACCTCATGGCACAAGATGAAATTCAATTGTTTTTTAGATATTTTAGTCTCTAGAGCCATGTCGCAAGCACGGCTAAAAAGTGCTGTTTTATTAAATTATATCAACATTAAAATTGGCGTCTATTTGCAGCTGTGTGTGTAAAGACTTGAGAGTCACATAAATAAATGCACATTCCTGCCCATCTGGAGAACATCCAGATTGTTTTATAACATTTCCACTGCTGTGTCCCCCATGACTCCACTTTGCTAATAGTTCACTTCATGTCTGAAATAAAGCTGGCTCTACACAAAGACAGTCATTGATGACATAGAGTCGCACTGCTGCAAAATCTTGCAGAGAGCAACGTCTTCAATTCAAATCCTGGGATTTGTCCGAGGGAGAGAACATATATCTGAACCACCAGGCCACAGAGGTGAGAACATATATTTTGGGATGTATATAAATAATAAAATGACAAACAGTTTACTCAGTTATCACTTTGGGAACTTTTTTGTGAGGAAAAGGATTCACTTGTTGAAAGAAATTGTGCAGACATACGTTAACTTTCACATGTAAATTAATTACTTTTTATATTGTTTTAAAATCCTTGTTCTTCTTTACACTAGTTACCTCTGATTATATTTTTTTGTCAGATTGCTATGCAGATATTTGTGCCTTATCAACGCATACTGTAGATTTAATTTAAGATTTAATTTGTATGTGTTGGTGTATAAAGTCTTGCAGGTAAAAAAGGCCTATCTCAACCATGAAGTTATCTTTTGTTGGGGTTTTTGCCTTCATCCTCCCACTCATCAGAGCTCAGGTGCCCCATTGGGGTCCTTGTCCAGAACCAGCTGTTCAACCAGCCTTCAACCTTAAGCAGGTACAGGCTACTTTGTACAGAAAATGATACATACATTGGCAGACTGATGCCCAGAGGTGTCCCATGGTGGTGTGTGGATGACATAAACAGCTTTTTTTTCTCTTGTGCTATTTCCAAAGGGTAAAAAAGACTACAAACTGTATTTTAACAATGTAACATTTTACTGAATCCCCTAAAGTGTGAAGATGTATTCATACTCTCGACTCACAGCACTCTGAATTGTCTTTGAACTTATGTGCATCTTTGCCCTCACAGTTCATGGGGAGATGGTTTGAAATTGCCAAACTGCCGGCCCAGTTTGAGAAGGGCCGGTGCATTGAAACCAATTTCACTTTGACGACAGACAACTCTATTCGAGTGGTCAGCTCTGAAAAACTGTGAGTCCTATCAGCAATTTTCTTTGTGCAAATATGGAATCGAGAAGTAGTATTTGCATGGTGTGTATTTCCCCTAATCCAACATGAAACTTGACTGTTTGAAATAAAACAGAAAAGGAGAGCTGAGGAAAATTGAAGGGACTGGAGTCATAGAGGATATGAAGAACCCAGCAAAACTGGGAATAAGTTATTCCTACGGTGAGAGACATATTTGATACATTTTTAAAAATAAATGCCACTGTTGCGTGTTGTTTAGGGAGTCAATTGATAATGTTAGTGTGCTTGTTAAGATGAACATGCATCTTCCTTTATCTCCTTGTGTCAGATCATGAGAAAACATTATAGGTGATCTGCTTTTGGTTTGGTTTTGTGCTTCTTACAAACACACAGTCCTGCCCTACTCTCCTTACTGGATCCTGTCCACTGACTACGTGAACTCTGCCCTGGTGTATTCTTGCACGGACATCCTGAGGCTCTTCCACGTCGACTTTGCCTGGATCCTGGGCCGAACACGAACCCTGCCTGACACCACCGTTGAGGAAGCTATGAACACCTTCGCCAAGAACAACATTGATGTGAGCAGGATGATTCCCAGCAAGCAGCAAGGCTGTGACAAAACTCTCTGAGCAGCAATGGAAACGCAGAACAAGATGGTGCTGTTGACAAGAGGGAAAACAATTTATCATCCATTTCAGAAAAATCTTTGACTAATATTTAGATAATTGTGACGAGGGATGTAGTGGAGGGTAGACTCAACTCAGTAACTCAGTTTGTTTATGATTGAAAACACAGCTTTCCTGCCTTTTTCAAAAAATGAAATGTACAGCACAAAATAACTGCATGCCTATACTGTGCATTATAGTAAGTATAAAGCATATAGTAAGTGAAGCCATAGTTATAACCACATTTTTATTTAACACATCATCCCTGGTTGCAATACTACATGTTGTGCATAATGTTGTGTCCAGTTTTAACCATTTAAAGATTTTAATTTTGAAATGTTTGCAGTTTGATTTTCAGTATAAAATAGAATAATCATATTGGAATTAAATCTGATGTTTACACAAACTGGAAACATAAAGCATCCAATTAGTCAATAAAAGTCAGTGACACTTACTTCATTTGATCTTCTTTGATTCTGTGCAGCATGAAAATATATTAAAATACACATCAGAGTGCAGTGTAGGATTGCCTCGGTGATTTCTGGACCACGTAAGAGTAAGTGTAAGTGTTAAAAGTAAAAGTGTGTGTTAAAAGAATTCTGAAACAATTGTTACAATTAAAGCTTACTTGGAAACTTGCTGCGGAACCTTTGTGTCTTCACTCGACTTTTTACGTCGGATTTATTTTCACACGGCACCGCTCTGGCTTGACTGTGTTAGTGATGGGACAACCGGCTCTTTTACGCGAGTCGGTTCAACCGGACGGTCATCGGTTCACGTTTCCATGTACAAATTCATCTAAAATGCACGAGTAATAACATTCTTTGATTACATAGACTCGAGTGATCGCAAGGTTACATTCGTTCTCCTCGTGACAGCCTACCTACCATGCAGCCTGCAACATTCACTTCTCTTAACTACCAAGATAACATGACGTGTATTTGTATGTTATTTACTTCCCCATTGATAATGTGTAAATTGCTCCAGTGGAGGCACTAAAGAGGTTTAAAAAAAACAAAAAACAGGGGTGAGTCGGCTCTTTAACTCATGGTACTCGGTTTTCCCGGCTCAGTGACATGAGTCGGATTAATCAACACTATGGCTGTGTAGCTCGCTTTATTATACATCCATGGTGTACCTTCTTTAGCTAATAATTTGATGTATTTTTGGCGATAAGACTTGGTGGTTTCGTTCATCGATGCCACTAAAGGATCAATCAAATTCGACCGTCGCCATGAAACCAGCAGTGGATGAGATGTTTCCTGAGGGCGCAGGACCGTACGTTGATCTGGATGAGGTTAGCTGACTGACACATTAGCTTAGTTAGCTAACGCTACGTAGCTATAGAAACACGTCAACGTTAGTTAGCTGTAACAACCAACGTTGCCTCCTTCACTGCTTTTTGGATTACAGTATAATACTGTTGTATTATGCTGTAATCCAAAAAATTTTATGTTTGTAAGTACATTGAGAGCAACTTGCTTGGAGTCAAATTTCCATGTGTAATTGTTGGTATGTACACGTACTTGGCCAATAAAGCTGAAATTATAGTATCTCTCTGATCTACTTCATTTTACAAATTGACAATGCTCAAGTATTTACGAGGAGCCAAATATTATAATACACTAAATACATTTTGACGAAAAGCTACCTTTTTTTTGACAAGCAGTCTGCAGGTTGGGATGAAAACATCACAACTTAACAATAGTGATTCAAAAATAAGGTTAATCATTATCTAGTGTAAGGACCTTAACATAAAGTACAAAATATACTGTCTTTGCAGATTTATGTGTGACCACGCAACAAAATTATACTGACAAATGTATCCAAACAGACTAATAGGTTTCTTTTCTGGCTGTCTTTCTTGGTTTGTGAATCTGAGCTGCACGTTTGTTCTCTGGCAGGCTGGGGGAAGCACAGGACTGCTGATGGACCTGGCTGCCAATGAAAAGGCAGTTCACTGCGACTTCTTCAATGGTAAACTATTTCTTCATAGACATACAACTAGCCCTGTCTTACCTTTACACAATTGCAAACTGACATTTCAACAGAAAAACCAAACTTCAACTTTAACCCCTCATAAATATATATATAAAAAATACTTATTTATTGTTGATGTCTGCAGGCATAATATATACAGTACAACTGGCCTTACTTACAGTAATTCAAAAAATTCAGAAAATATACATATGTTTTAATAGGGCTAGGGCTGTGTATATACATTATCCTTGTCAGCCAATTCAATACGCACATGGTCAATGATTAGATGAAAAAAAATATAGACACGTGTAAAAATCTGTTAGACTGAAGTTCAAAGCTAATTTGAGTCAGAGTTAGCTCAGATTCAGTGTCAATTCATTTTAAGATTTTAAATGATTTTATATAATTAATTGTACATGAAATAAAAGAATTGTGAGCCAAGTGCCCAAAATATACTGCCACACCAATACTACTAAATAATGTATAATGATACATGAGGCAACATTTGGGGTTATCGCCAAAGATACATATTTCACTGAAATGCTGCAGACTGGGTTTGTGTCCAGTGTTTCAACCATAGACTTAAAATAATGGACAGAGCTTCTGGGGCTGAGACGTGAAGCCAATGCGGAAGTGTCTAAAACATGTGCGTTCTGTCTAATTTCCAGCAGGGGGGGGAGACTCCACTAGTTGCAAAAAGAAGTCAGATTGTATAGAAGTACTGTATATTATAAAATTACCCTACTTCTCACTTGATTTTATTACCTCAGTAGAGCTTTCCATAATGAGTTTATGGTCTCTATTGCTAATTTTTCTTTTTTTAAATACACCTTGACACCTTGTTAATTTAGTAAATTATGATCCCATTTTTTTTAAATTGGCAATAAAGCAGGGGATGCTGTAGGGTGTGGCTACATGCTGATCAATCAATTTGGTGCTGTGGTCAAAAAGTAAAAAAAAAAAAGACCTCCTATGTCACTTTCCTTAACCCTGATGGTAAACGTCATGAGGTCAAGTAAAGATGTGAAAAAGAATTTAGGAAAGAATCCAACTGCCCTTTCACTCGGCTACGTAATCATGCAATGGCAGATGTTGAAGAAAACACTCATACACGCACTACAATACTTCATTTAAAAAGCAACAGCCTATGGAGACTGTAGAGTGGGACAGAAAATAACTTCTTAGGGTGGGTGTGGGTGGATGATTTAAGGTGTGTTAAGTCATGTAGATTTTTGATGAAATTCTCAGAATGTGAATCTGATGTGGTGTTTGACTCAACATGCAGTAGCTGTATCTCTTGCTTTTGTATTGCTTTTCCAAGAGGTGTCTTACAACACCCTTTGGCTGCACCGATCTTCACACAGTATTCTACAAATAAATATATCAATGCAATTAATTTGGTTGCTTGGGTAATCTGAAGTGAACTGAGGAGAAGTCAGTCATCTTCAAATGGGAAATAGTCAGTCTGGGCAGATTGAATCTATTAGCATGTTTTTTCACCCCTGAGCATCAGCTCCGCTGGTTCCACAGCAGGAACTCTCTTTCCTGGCCCCAAAACATTCCTTGTACCCCTGCCTCCCTTTTTTCAAACTGTTTTATATAATGTAGTGTGATCTCTTGTCCTGAGGCGCAGCTACATCAAACGCCCACGACTTCTCGCCATGTGCGACACAGATTCTACGCAGACGTCTGAGCAGGAGCTCTGTGGATGTGCTTTGTATGAGGCTCATTTAGGGTGGCAGGCTTTATTCCCTTCTGATAGAGATGTGTAGCATTTAACTGTCTTCAGGCGTATTGAAAGCAGATCCCAATCCCTTTGCCTACATTTACAGTGTGAAGGAATTTCTATGTTAATTTATTTATATAATCTGTGTCACACTGGCTTGGTTTATTCAGTCACAAAAGTGACAGTTTTTAATAATTTGGGTTATTTTATACTGAAATATTTAGGCTAAACATTTATTTTTTTTAAATAACAGTGAGTTTGTTTAGGTTTAATCCTCCTTGTTTTTAAAATATTTTATAAGCTTTTACTTCCTAGGCTAACAGGAAACTGCAGTATAATTAAACTGTTACTCCAAGTAACACAGGAATAATTTCTTTGGAAATGTTTGTGCTTGAGGTAAAATACAGTATGAACACTACTGACTCACATTTATTTAGTCAAATTGTCTGCATGATTTATAGTATCTAGTTTTAATTGGGTATCGATTTACTGTATTTCTTCACTGATGCTATTTTTCATTAGTCCTGTTCAGTTAATCAGTATGGTCAGACACCTCAGACTGGACATTTAATAACATACATACATTATTTTGCCAAAGGTATGTGGACACCCAAGTCTAATTTTGCTCTGGTGCTCTCTTAGTTCCAAGTTTTAGTTACTTTTCCCATGTGATAGTAAATACTCCATTACAAAATGAAGAAGAAAAAAAAATATACACATGAATTCATTTTTGGAATTCTATGAATCGATTTTGAATCTGTAGAGCTTGAATCGTGAATGTTAATCGTTTTTGTTTGCACACCCCTATTGGACAATAAGATGTTTAAGAAAAACCTTTTCCTGTTTCAACATGACAATGTCCCCATGCATGTTTGGGCACCCACATATTTTTGGCTAATCGTGTATATGACTTTAAGAAAAATATTGTACCAGCAGTTACAACATGGCAGAAGGAATTTTGTCACCTGAGTGTACCTGCCTTTCATTGTAGGTATTGTGTTGTGTGCTTTTGTGGCTTTAATTAGAGCCAACCAGTTATTCTCATGTTCTGTCTGATTTCTATGTTCTGAGGGTTTGATGACAGTGTTTAAACAGTCTGTGCACAAGTAGGACTTGTGAATAACAAACTTAGTGCAAATTCTTGTGTGTAGTCTGTTGCACACAATGTACTGTACTGTATGTAGACTGACTTAAATTTTGAATGCATGCTTTATTTCAAACACATAAAGAACCCACATTTAAAATAATAAAAATAAAGAACAAAACACAGGAACAAATCAACATATTAGTTTAACATGTCCAAAGAAGGAAGAAGTTCTTTCAGTATTTTCTGATATTTTACAGGTCAAACCGTTAATTGAAAAAAAAGGGGCAGATTAATCAGTTGTCCTAGTTTTTTATTCTACCTAGGAAACCCCAGGGCTGCAACTTGTTGTTTTCATCAAAGATTTATCTGCTGATCATTTTCTAGATTAGTTGATTCATTATTGTTCCTAAAATGGTAAAAGAAATCTTGAAGTAATTTCCCAAAACCCAAAGATACTCTGTTTACTATCAATGATGAAGAAAAGCATCAAATTATCACGCTTGTGAAGCTGTAACTTGCCAACTTGTAGCATATTTGTTTGAAAAATGGCTAAAACGATGGATCAGTTATCAAAATAGTTGCTGATTAATTGTGTGTTGATCAACTGATTGTTGCAGTTCTAGAAAACACACACACAGAATATGAAAAGGGCCCTATCTAAAAAGGCAATGCCAAAACAACACTAGTAGCTTGAGTGTAAAATGAAGGCTACCTGTAGAAACAGAGGATGTGGCACATGTTCCCATGTCGGTTCATACACTTCTGCTGCTGACCTTTGACCTCACAAACTGTCAGACCGCTCAGCAGACTCCTCAGCAACTGCATTCCCAGATCCTTTTACTTTTATCACCAAGCACCCCTCCAACCCTCTCAACCCTATCACCCTGCTTTATGAGAAAATGCCCTGGCTTGCAGAAACACAGCCAGTGTTTTTTGTCAGGCTGTTATGGAACTTTTGTTTAATAATTGTGTTTTTGTTTTTCACAGATTTTGAGGATCTGTTTGATGATGATGACATCCAGTGACAGAGACTACCACGTCTTCAGAGTAATGATGGATGATATTCACACTACTCCACTTTTTTTTGGTGGAAAGCAAACTAACCATTTACTGTCTAATGACATACAATTGCCCCTTTTAGCTGTTCTAGTTTCAGGTTTTTAAAAAAAAACATCCTTCATAAGTTGTTACCAGCTCCAGATGTTGTGAAATTCTTAACATCCCAAGGATTCCTTCATATGTGGTTTGTTCAAAGTATGAGCTTGGATTGTGCTCATGTCTTCGACAGCTTCTAAACTGGATTGCAGGTTTCAGTGTGCTGGAGAACACCTGTTCAGAGCGTAATTATACATGTGATGGGCAGAGGCTCCATATGCTGTCGCTCTTAGACATGCTGCAGATGGCATATGATGAATGATGGTCTGCTAAAATTACTTAAATTATTTGTATAATGTGCATGATAGTCACATACAGTACATTCTGTGTGTTTGGTTTTATATCTGCAGTCCTGTTATGTCATTAATTTGCACATGTGTACAGTAGTTCCACATCCACACTTGTGTTCTTGTGGTCAAAAATCAATAAATAGCATTTTTTGTATAAATGAAGCATAATTGTGTCTGTCTGTCTTTCAATGTTTAATAATTATTTTTCTCATTTTTTACGCACTTTTCTTCTCAAAAACATTGTACATAAACTTGATTAGATAGGTTTTACATGATATTATAAAATAAAATCATCTTTTTAAGTTCTTAAAGTGCTCAGAAGTGGGAAGTGGAGCTGAAACAATTAGTTGATTGATAGGCCGTCTGTTAAATTAATTGAAAACTATTTTGACAATCGTTTAATCGTTTGTATTTTTTTCATACAAAAATACCAAACATTACTTCCACTTCTCAAATGTGAATATTTACTGCTTAGCTCTACCTTATTTAACCAGTCACACTTATTTTGGTTGTGCACTAGTGGTTGGACAAAGAAAGACTTCTGAAGATAGATAATGGATATTGAAAACCTGGGAAAAGACAATGAGAAAAAAGAAAGTGACAATGTTTAATGAACTACCGCTCGTAGGTCAAGAATGAACTTTGAACCTTTATCAAGTTGATAATTGATCAGTTAAAAGATAAAGGTTAGTTATAAGATTTTAAAATTGTTTTATTTTAGCAGTATGAAGTGTAGAAAGTAAAAAGTAAATCTGAGAAACCTCAAGGATCAGCCGGAGTGTTATCAACTCAATACTGCAGACAATAAAATAATAAGACATGGTAACTTATGGAGAAGAGCTTTATAAACCAATATTTACCGCCAATATGAAAGAGCAAGGCCAGTATTTGCAATAAAATGTAAGCTATCCACCTCTAGATTACATCACTACTGTCAAAAAGAAAGACTGCTTTAAATAAATTGTGTACAGAACATGTGAGAGGCCAGCCTACTGTAGTTTCTGCATTGCAGCATAAAGTATTCTTCTTTGTCAGTAAGATATATAGATTTGATCATTTTCATTTCTGTATAATGAGAGACTCCCTCAATATCAGTTCCAATGAGAATTTTGATCTGAAGGTCAATAATATTTCTTGCTTTGGGAAAAAGCATATTGGGTTTTTATTATCATTCAGCACAAGTTGGAGACTGATAAGAGGCTTCTGAAGAGCACAAAATGCAAACTGCAGGTTTTCTGTACAGAATCAGCACAACAGAGAACTGTGCTGTCAGCATAGACATGTCCAACAGTTATGTACAAGACAATGGTTTTAATAACACAAGGATCAGAGCCAATTAACAAAAAAACAATTAATGGCAGGAATTAATCAACTTTACAACACTTGCTTTAGAAAGTCATTAACAGGAGATAGTTCTGGCAAAGCGAAACTAGCCTGTCCAAACATGGCACAATATTACTTTCAATCTGTAAAAGAACAGAAATAATAAGCTACTCTCTGCAGAATGAAATGCCAATTGTGGAGCATTTTAAGAATATTAGTTATTAAAAACTCCCAAATTCTAGGCGTGCAGGACAATGTAGAGGTTAGACAAGATTATGTTATAATTTATATTATTTCTATTACATTATTAAGACTAAGAGTCTACAGCCATGCTAGTGTCTATGAGGCTGTACTCAGGCAAAGTGGTGCTTTGAGCTAGACGTTAACTTTGCATGCTAGCATGCTCCCAATGACAATAATGACGTGATATGATGTTTACCATGTTCACTATCTTAATTTAGCATTAGCATTCTAACATTCGCTAATTATGCGATAGCCACAAAGTACAGCTGAGGATAACACAAACAATATGACAACAAAAATGACAAACAACAAAGGAAAATGTTCTGTTCTTTTGACAATTGAGTCAATATTTGTGAACGTCAACATTCACTCTAAGCCGCAAACCCCAGATCTACTGTAAGTCTTCAGTCTGTGAATGCATTGAAACACTGGTCTAATGACATTGAATGCAAAATCTGAAATTTGAGAGAATCTGAGATTTTGAAACTAGGCCTACTACATGAACTTTATTTGATTTAAGCAGTGATAGCTCTGAGCCATTAAATTAAACTGAGCATCTGTCACAGCATGCATTAGGCCTACAGTATTTTGTCTTTCTTTCTTACATCGGGAATACCAATACAATATGTTTAAACTTTGTTGCAAAATGTTTTTATCTTGTTCAATCACATATTTATTCCTCTTTTAACACACATTATTAATAATCACAGAATGATCCCTTGCGGATTATTTTATGTGACATGTGACTTGAACCAAACTAACGTGCTAACATAAAAAAAGCATTTGACAGACATCGTCATCTTTACAAGGGTCTGTGTTTTTAATGATCTTTTCTTTCACAAGTGGTATAAAGACACTTTATGGGTTTTTAGTCTGAATTTTTGTTAAGTTGTAAATTTTCCATGCACATAAAGAGACAGACATCTCTCCTGGTGGCTGTTCTGCCTTACGCTGAAGAAGACAATCATTTGTCTCCTTCTGTGACAGCCCCAGTTATTTTGAAATGTGTAAATTGCAGGGATCATAGCCAAGGCTGAGGCATCATCAGTCATGCAAGAGACACACTGTATGGCAGTAAAAAGGCAGCATTTAGGAACTGAGTGGAAGATGAGGCTTACGGCGGAATAGTTTGATTTAGTTTTGTTTTTGTTATTAATTTAATATAGACCAAATATTACACCATTTAATATAGACCAAAATATATTAATATATATATATATAACTTTAGCTGAAGCTGCTCTGCCATTTACTGTATACATATAGTAGGGCCATAACTGTATAGCCTACTATTTGAGTGATTCCCAGGAGCTATGGTCCAAGGCTCAACTTATATTGAAATTGTATATATATATATATATATATATATATATACATATATAGGTATAGGGTTGAAATAGATAGCTAAAATAATGATTAAACAGTGGAAATGGTAGATAAAAAGTAATGGATAAATAAGGAAATAGCTTAAAGCAATGAATAAACAGTTAAAATAGTCAGCTAAAGTAATGGATAAATGGTTAAAAGAGTTATATAAAAGTAATGATAAATGGTGTTATGATAAATGGTTTATGTTATACGTCAGCTAAATGTTTGGGATACATTTTCTTTAAATAGTTAACATTAGCTAAAAGTTCTGAATAAATGGTTTAAATACGTTATCTTAAAGCTATAATTAATAGTTGAAATACATTAGCCTAAGGTTATGGATAATGTTTGAAATAGTTAACTTTGGCTAAATGTTATTGATAAATGGTTGAAATGTGTTTGCTGAAAGTTTGTTAGTGTATGCTTTTTCCTCAAAGAAAAAAAAAGTTGTTTCAAATTGTGCAGCTAATGTTTTCTAGTTTCCATAGCTCCTATATACAGTATACAGTATATTCCATTGACACAGGCTGGAGGTTGTACAGGTTACGTGGCACAATCCTAACATCAGGAGCCCATACTAAACAAACTGTTGGCATGCTGGTCCTAATGTCTCTGAACATACAGCTGCAGCAGCAGCAGCTTCATTAGTGCTAATGACTCCAGCCTCCTCCATGTTGTTAAAAAAACATGTATGTGCAAGAAAAGCAACTTTTTTGGGAGTGAGGAAAAAAATACTTGTTTTCATTCAAACTGACAGGTTATATGTTTGAAAACGTGAAACTATCTTATATATTTAGGTTTATTGGTCTGGCCAATAAAAATAAATAAACACTTGTAGACCATTTTCTCCCCTCCAATATATACTCATTACCCCCTAAATACAACAGCTCAGTAATTGTATTCAAGCCAGCAAGTTTGGAACTGAAAGACTGGTGCTTTTTCTTAAATGTAGCATTGCATCACTGAAATGAAATGAGTCACGTACCTGTCATTCTGGCTAATATTGCTCACACATATGTCAATATACTGATGCAACACAATAGTGATTTCAGAAATATATATATATTTTTTATTCTTTGTAATACATTTTTTACAGAGAGATTGTTCTTAAGGAGATGAAGCATGAACAAAAAAAAGATGTTTATCTGAGTAGAGGAAGTTATTGTTGTTTACTTCTTGTTATTTACTGCTAGATTCTGTTGTAATGTATCTTTTTTCTTCTTGTGTATCATCAGGACTACCTTTTGCTCTACTGTTTCCACTGAAAGTTTTATCAGCACCACTACTGTGATAGCTTCGGGCACTTCTTTATCTGCTCTCCTGTAACAGACGCTTCAAGCTGTGTGGATTTAACAGTTTACAGTTTTTAGGTTTGCGCCTACTGAGCTGTACTGTATATACATTTAGAATCTCAAAATCATTTAGTGGCTGAGATACAATGTCACCTCACATGTTGACCCCAAATTCCAAATTTTTGCGCTTAATGGCACCTTGTTAATGTTGCTCCACTGAAAGCAGTTGTTCTGCTTACTTCTCCTAATTACAGGACCCCTATTGGTCGAACCGATGGCAGTGCAGGAGCCAATCCTGGAGCGCCTACCAGCATGCTGGAGCCGTATGACATGCCTTTTTGTTTTTAATGATCAAGGGGGCCCCTTTAAAATGTTTTCCTGACAATCTGTCCCATAGTTAGAGGTTTTAGACAACTCAGATACAGTGCAGCAAGAACCCCACCCCAAGAAGCTTGATCCAGAGAGGCGCTGGATCCAGAGGTGATCACAGGAGGCCAGAACTTCAGCATATTTGCAGGTAAGGACTGATGTGAATGATGCATGTTGCTAAAATGTATATATTTGTAGTTTATTGAGCCACAGCAACTGCCTGCAACTTCACTGCCATTGAATGAATAGTGAGAAAGTCCTCAAATGTGTGAAACTGTAGAAAGCATTCTCCGTTTTTGAGCACAGTGGCTGTAACTAATAGACACAAGAACATTTCAAGAACTTGGCTGTTTAATTGTTCAGTTGAGTTGCTTTATTTGATACTCTAATATTCATGACTAAAGTCTTATTTTGCTCAGTAATCCCTTAAAATGCTTTATTACAGCATGCCCCCAATCCCTCTCTATTGTCTTGGATTCAGCCAGTTACATTAAAGCTTTCCGAGTGTTTTGTCTTCTCATATTCAATCATCTAACACAAGACATAGAAATCCACCCAAGTCTAGTTGGATTGTGATATTACAGTACCCCTATCATGCCAAATTTTGTCACAACATTATCAGTGAATATTGTTTTGTTTTTACCTCAGGAAGGACATAAAACAGAAAATGGCACTTGTTGGACGACCATCGACTTCCCTGATCCACACAGGATTCCTGTTAGCTATTGTTTTACTACCAGGTGAGACTTGATTTACACATTTTAACTGCTTTAAAATGCATATATGACTTTATCTGATAATCTAAAGCAGGGGTCTTCAACAATTTTTAAGCCAAGGACCCCTTAACTGAGAGAGAGAGACGGATAAGGGACCCCCTACTACATATATTGTATAAAATTAAGTTGAATATTAAACTGGGCCTACAATGTGTAGGGCGGCCTAAAGCCTTTATACCTTTGCATAGCATACTTAAAACATACATGTAGCCCTGTGAATCCTTAGGATGAACTGTATCTGTGGATGCTAGTGACTACCTTACCTATGGGCCAGTACGCCTATCATCAGTGTGGTTTTATATTTGTGGGATATTTTCATGTTAAGAAAAACTTAACAATAATGTGGAGGCCCCCCTGCACTGACTCTGAGGACCCCCTTGTTGAAAATCCCTGCTCTAAAGATTTAGTTAGCAGACAGGATCTGTAATCTAATGAAATGGTAGTTGCTCCTCTTAACATTTATAACTGCAAATGCTGTGATATAGTCACATCACTGAAGATACTTAGGTCATTTGGGGAATTAAACTGACATCACATTTTACAATGATACCCCATAGGGGTTTTCAAAATTTTACAATAAGTATAATTGACAGTTTTTAGGCAGAGAATAAAATGAATGAACAAAAAAAAACATTTAAACAGCAGTTCCAAACCTTTTTTGGTTTTACCACTCAACATGACAGGTTTTGTGCATTTCACAGTCCAAAGCGTGGTGTTTCCTTCTCAGATTGTTTCAATTGAAGGATTTTCAGAGGCCTGAGGAGGTAAAAGTATTCATTATTTTAGATACATGTTATTGTGTGTAACTAGTTTTATTTTCTTTCCAATCTATTTAATCATCTTTCTTCCTTTGGGCGAGGCATGTGTTGAATATGTTTGTGTTTTTGGCAGAGGTGGAATATGTAATACAAAATTTAGGTACTTTTTATTCTCCACTTTAGTACTTCCATATTATGTGACTCGTAGTTTTTTTCTCCATTACATTTATTTGATATAATTGCTCTGCTGAGTGAGATTTCAAATATAATTTTTTTTTATAAAATATGACACTGACAGATAAATTACCCCATAGTTAAACAGTATAATGTAGTAATGTAGTAAACTCCACTTTGACCATCAATAAAACCAACAACTTTGACGCATTAACGCATCAGGAACAATATATAAGACAATATACAAAAATATATATCACATGTTGTTTGTCTATATGAAAACAATACTTTTACTTTTTATTCTTTAAGTACATTCTACTAATAACACTATGTACTTTTATTTAAGAAAGATTTAAAATACAATACTTTTATTTGTACTTTTTTACATCACTCTATTGCCACTTTTTACATAAGTAAAAATACTGAGTACTTCTTCCTTACTTTGGGCTTATAACCGTGATATTTCTAAAATCCTGTTCACTGGCACATTAATCTATGGCACAGAATTACACCATTACCCTCATCTCTTCAATATTAAAATCAAATGCAGTGTTGGTGTGAAAGGCAGTCTGTATATCTTTCTAGAGTCATAAAAAGACTTGTATCCCTGGGATATTTTCCACATTAATAAATTAGAAGGACTGTAAGTTTCTGCTATAATCAGCTGACTCGTCATAGTTTCTCGTAGACGTTAACTTCTGAAGGAAATAACCGGTGGAACAGAAACATTCCACGTATGGAAACATGGATGTAAATGGACAAGTCTCCTCCCACCTTCCACTTTTACAGTGTATTGAAAATTGGTTTGTGTGAGGGCCCATGCTTTGTAGTTTTACAGGTTAACTTTAAGGAGGCCCCCAGCAATTGCACAAGCTCCAGCAGTCTGGCTCAAAGCCTAATAGAGCATGCATGGGGCATGGTGGGGGTCTGCAGGAGGAGGAGGGGCTGCTGCCTGTGTCAGGGCGCCAGAGCCCCAGCACATGCCGTGTTTCACCCAGGGCCTTACTAGCAAGTCAGCTTTTTTCTGATGTTTAGGCAAAGCTCAACATCTGGTCCCTGTCAGCTTACATCCCTACTGCTGCTAATGTGGCTGCTGCTTGTGTTTTACAGAGTTTCTGGGGGCGGTTCCAGTGGAGAAGTACAGGGAGGGGGAAGGTAAGGACCTGTAGCGTGGCATTTGGGACACATTGGCCTTTATACTCACTGAAGACACACATTAATTGGGGAGTGGACATTAAAAACTTAACAGAAAATAAGTTGGCCACAATTTCATAATCAATTAATCCTTTTAAATAAGTTTTTATGAGAAAATGGCCCACATTAGCTGGTTCCAGCCTCTCAAATGTGAGCATTTCTTGTTTCTATTTGCCATATATGATACTAAAGTAAATATTCTGGGGTTACGAATTGTTGTTTGTACAAAAAAAGCATTTTAAAGAAGTCGTCTTTGGCTTCTGAGAGTCTGAATGGGCATTTTTACTATTTACTTTATGCTGACATTTAAAATAGATCAAAGACCAAGCAATTAACTAATTAATTTAATAATTGCTAGTCGCAGCCCTAACCCAATCAAATAACCCTTTCATCAAGTACCTTTGTGAATGTTATAGTGTTCAGTTGTGGTTGACAGTGTCTCAGAGAATAGTAGTTATTGCATTTTTCAGAGAGGGTACAGTTTGTGATGTTGTTGTATTGGGTTGCTTTGTATGGATTCCTGGGGAGGTAAAATAACAGAAGCATCAAGCAAACAATATGATAGTTCATCTATTTAAATCAAATATCAAGGAACATCTTGTAAGAGTAGTTATAACTGTATACACTTTCTTTCTGAGAGTCCACTTACGTGTCTGTAAAGTAAATATGTAGCTGGAGCCAACAGCAAATTACCTGAGCTTAGCACAAAGACTGGAGCCAGGCTAGCTGTTTTCCCCTGTTTTCAATCTTCATGCTAAGCTAAGCTAATCAGCTAACCATATAGTTAACAGACATGAGAGTGGTTACATCTTCTCATCTAGCAAATATGCAGGTTTTTTTTTAATGTTGAACTACTTTTTATCAATTTCATATTTAAATATTTAATTATAGAATGTTGCTACTGTGTGTATTTTGAAACACAGTTACTTTTCACTGTAAGCTGGTTAGTTTATTGACTTAAATATCACAATACAAACATATAAAATAACTTTACATGATGAAATAAAAACAATCTATCTAACAAAATTTCCCATAAAAATACAATGTAAATAAATTAAAGTATGTAACATAAGTTAGACTTTTGTTTGTGCCTGTAAATAGTGAAAATAGATCATTATGAGTCTGAGGACATAAAAATACAAATATTTTATACTCAACAAATTAAAAAATATACTACATCTTACTATATAATTTGTAATTCTGGCTTCAGCACACTTAATTTAGTCTACTCTCTCCCCCTTGTCTCCTTTTTTAGTGCCTGTAGTGTCTGATGATGTGAACAGCTGAGACCATGGAGAGCCTGAAGACGCTGGTTCGCAACAGAAGGAATGCCCCATTCTTGGCTGTGCCCCCAGTTCAAACGCATGCCTGACTTTTTGGGGATGGTACAAGTACTTCATGGACACCCACAACCAGGAGGGAGTGAGTGGAGTTTGTCTGACATTAATTATTTAGTTCCTCCCAGTGAGGATTATGAAACAGTGCCTATTTTTCCTTATAACCAAGTGTCCCTCCCTAGATGACCTCTGTTATACTTTTTGACACTATAAATAAAACTGAATTGAATTATTATACTAAATTACTTTTCAATGCAAGTCATGTATGTCTAGCATGTATTCTGACATGTTTTCTTCACATGCATACAAGCTCTGTGGTTTAATAAGCTGTCAAGCTGTCTGAATGAGTAACAAGACAGTGAGTTGAAAAATAACAGAGGACTTATGTGAAAGTGTTCATCTATCAAGTGCTTTGTTCAAATTCTTTGTTTTTTATTTTAGTTTTAATCTCTATGGCATGTAACTCATATGGAATAAGAGCAGATTTATTAATGTTGTCCTCTTTTTGTCCAATATTTCAGGTTGAGGATCTGGATCGTCTGTACATGGCCTACCTGCAGAACAAGCACAGGTCAGAGGAGGGCCCAACTTTCAACCACTACCTCAAGCACCTCAGTGAAATCTACAAGTCTTGTGCCGATTCCGATGATCCAGAGTGCATCTCTGAGTCTACCAGCAAGCCAAAGGCTGCACTGGTGATGCCCGCCCCCATCAAGTCTGCTGCCGTCACAATGTGCAATCCTTACCTCGACCCCTACTGCCTCTTTCCCCGTCCCCAAAGCTGCCCCACAGCCTGAGCCAGCTCAAGTCAAGGTGCCAGCCCCCATCCCTCACCCCCATGTTGCCCACCCCCCTGAAGAGCCCCACTGGCTTCTACTACTATGCCCCCATCTTGGAGCCCTTCCTGAGCGCTAATCAGAGGTCTGAGCTGCTGAGGATCTGCAACTCTGAAGATGTGGAGTGTCTGCAGTATCACCTGAGGGCCGCTTATGGCTACCGCCCAGCACTTGGCCCAGTCCCATCCTACGCCGCTCTTGAATGTGACCCCAAAGACCCCTACTGCAGGCCCCCCCTGGTCCAAAAAGCCCCCACTGGCTTCTACCACCTCTACCCCAGCTGTGACCCAGCAGTCGATCCTCTGTGTGTGACCAAAGCTGCTCCCCTTGCTGCAGATGGGTCCCCTAAAGAGCAAAACTGCAACCCTCTCTTTGACGGTGGCTGCAACCCCCTGACCGCCACCAAGCTGTCCGGCCTCACCAAGCCCGTTCTGGAATACGCCCCCAATGATGAGCCTGCACATCCTGCTTCTCCTCTGACCTGTGACCCTCGCTATGACCCATTCTGCATTCTGGCAGCTGCCGCTGCCCTGCGCAGGCCCGCTCCGCAGATCCCGAGCACCAGGTCTGAATTTGAAGTCCTGCTACTAGGATAAAATAGTTAAATGTTTTGACAAATGTAGTTTCATCTTGCTTGTTGAATGGTTCAATTAACTGTATATTCCTTTTCATTTGGTTTATTAAATGTTGTAGTTAAAAGAAATGGGTGTTGCATAATGCTTTTACTTGCTATCTATGATCTGCTTTGCATTTGTTTTGAACCAAAAACACAAATCAATCAATCAACCAGGTCCGCTACAAGCTTGGCATCCATGGCAAGACCAAAGAGGGCTACGACTGCTATGTGCACTATGACAAAGACTGCACCCCGGTGAAGTCTGGCCCCAAGGCCAAGGCCGACATCAAGGCTCCAGCCAAGCCCTTCTGCCATCCGTTTGACCCCAAATGCGGAAAGTTTGCTTCATCCTCCGACGTCGAGGCCCCAAAGCCAGACAAGGATGGCATAATCCTGCCCGACCCAGACTGCGACCCTGAGTACGACTACAACTGCCGCCTCGTCGCCCCAAGCCCGCCACTGTTGCTGATGAGCCCGCAGCTGCTGAGGATAAAGCTGCAGATGAGCCCGCTAAGGAGGTTGCTGTTCAACGCCGAAGACTTCCTCAGGGGCATCATGAACCAGCACAAGTAGATTTCAGAAATAACAACAGAACCAACACCTACTAGATAACCTATCTGGCAGAATTGAAACACACTCTAATTGTTATGGACTTCATGGACCACAAGCTTTCACAATATCATTGAGTCCATACAAAACAATAAAATCTATCAGAAAATATTGCAGCTGTTAAATAGTGAATCTGATTTCCCCAGAAAATCTGAAGATATCCTAGTTTTGGTCTGTTTTTACAAATGGGGAACAATTGAAGTGGGCCGAGCAACATAGAACATGTTAAACGTGTGTATTAAATACTTCATGTGTGTATGTTTGTAGAAAAGAGTCGTATGTATAGATGTGTAGACAGATTAGGGATAGTTTGAATTTGTGTTGGTGAATTTTGTGGAGTGGGTAAGAATTTCTCTCTGTTGTACATTCTCTGTTTCCATTTCAGTTACCCTATTTAATGTTGTTTTTCACAGTTTTCTAACTCTAAACCCATAATGCATAATCTGTTTAGTTTTAATAAAAGTTCTAGATAAAAAAAAAAGTTTGAGTTTTCTTTCTACTGGTTTAATTATCCTTTTGTCTGAATTATTCGTACACTGAGGTCACAAGCAGATTACAGATAAAAGTATTTCCTCAAGATTATAGCAGCAAGACACCACTGTTTAAGGGTCCGACACATATTCTGAATGTTTTTCACTATTTTAGGGGAGCCTACTCTGCACACAGCATTTCATCACATCAGTCTACAGTTGTTTCAACATGCAGAACATAGTTGAACCTCAATGTGCCTGCTGGCACCAGTTTATGTCCCACCATTTTAAAAAATAGCCCATTGTTGCTACATCTGCACATTTTATATTCACAAATAATCTCCAAAATATGTGTTTTGAATTATACATCCAGCAAGAATAACACACTACAGATATGCAGGCTGCTCTGTGATTAATCATGCACCGTGGTGCTTTAATATACTTTCTAATGTTAGCATGCTATTATACTAATAATGACAATGATAATATGCTGATGCAAACAATTTTCAACATCTTAGTTCAGTGTGTTAGCATGCTAACATTTGCTAGTGGTACTAAATACAAAGTAGGCTACAGCTGAGGCTGATAGTAATGTTGTCAGTTTTACAGGTATTTGGTCATAAACAAAATACCGGGGCTGCTAAAAACTAAACAGCAACTCGTGATTCCAGAAACAATGTTACAGTTGTCCACACTTGTCTAAAATATTAATTGTAAGAAGAGAAATTCAGAAACAAGGACACACTCAAACAACATGATGAAATAATCTTGAACGGTGTTGTCATCGGACTTTGCTATCCTTAATTAAAAGTAAGTGTTATCCCTAAAATAAATGTAATCCATATTTTTGTCCCCAGATTGGAGGTGAGTCCTGCTAATGTGACTGTATGTACAGTATGTCACTGCGTGCATCATGTAGTTTTGTCATTTGTCTTGGTTTACCAGCTGACTAAAATGCATTGACAAATTCAGTCTTTCATTGATAAATAAATATATTTTTTAAGAAAAACTAAATGATAAGCTGTGGTATTTTCTCTCCCAAAGCTAAACACTTTTAGAAGTGAACTGCAGCCATAAGGACTGCAGTCTGCTTTCAATAACCAATTTTTCAGCAGCTCCAACGCACAGCAGTCGCCTCAAGGAGACAAACTCTGCAGCTGCTGCAGTTTTAAAGGCAGACAACACAGAGCCGGGCCCGGTAATGACTAGCTGAACACAACATGCAGTCAAGAAAGCCCGATGGAAGTATGTATCTAATTGCAGCTGCTGTCCTGTAAGGTTTGGACATGTACCAATTCTGCTTTTGCATTTGAGTTAAAACAGCCTGAAGCAAGACACATTTCATTCAAGTTTAGTCAGGATTATCCAGCTGTCTTCTGCATTTTACAGTGACATTTAGCATATAAATGAAGCACAGGAGGTTCATACCACTTTGTGACTTTAGTTCTTCAATATATTTTAATTTGCCTTCTGGGCAGTGCTAAGTAACCTACAATTGTAAGGGTATTTGTGCTTCCACTTTAGTTACTAGTTACTTTGCAAATAGAAAATATAATCAATAAATAGATTTTAATAGTTTATGGCAAAGATAAAACATTATCCTGGGAGAAATTTCACTATAGTCAGCAGTACATAAAGTCATGTTGTGCAAAGATTGTTGATATTTGAACTCAGTATTCAGTCCTTTGAAATCACAGAGGTTTCTGCAGTGTTTGGTTGAAATGCCTCACCTCCCTCACCACCTCTCTCAAAACATGCCTTCAGCCCACACAGACAGTAGAGAGCTAGGTGACCGTGAGGAGATGTTCGCTAAATTTGAGGTGTGGTGGATTAACCTTGCTTACTTTACCTTTAAAATTAGCTCCACCTTGAATATTACACAATTAATACATCAGAAAATAAAATCAATACATCATTCTGCATAATACGTGCTTTGTCACTTTAGTTCAACTTTGATGCTAATGCTGTTGTACTTTTACTTTAGTACAATTTTGAATGCAGGACCTTTTTGTATTTTTTAGCATTTTTTTAACAGAAGTATTTCTACACTGTGGTCTGCTGCTATTTTTTTTGTAAAATATACTCCCTCCATTACTGCTTTATCCACAAACAAATAAAACAATGCAATAATTTCAGAGCATATTCAACTTTTACTGTAAAGAGAACTTTCCAATAAAGTCTCACATTTTAAGTTGCCTCAAGCCAATAAATATATTTCTTTAACCAAATAAAACTTCTTTTTTGAAAGTACATCATTGCAGAGATGTTTCCATTTTACTTCATATTTACATGCAGCATCCAGCAGGTAATGCTGATCTCCCAGAGCTACAAACACTGAGACTGTCAGTGCTTCAGTTAGAGTAAGCAAGAGCAGGTGTTGGCTTCATCTGTCTGTAAATCTCACATTTAGGTAAATGAATCTCCCATCACAGTCTAATCATCAGTACTGTTTTTACTGTAATACAAGCTAAATAGTTGATAGCATGGAAAACCCACAAAACATGAATTAATACAACTTTATTAAGCAATCGATCCAAAATCAGTGATAGACTTACCTCCTCTCCCATGCAGGTTACAAAAATTGTAATCTAAGCGATGCAGAACAGTTTATCAAAGATGAAAGTTTGATATCTTTGGGTAAGCTGTTGTAAAACTGCATAAACTGTTTTCAAAAAATTCAATTTCATTAAAAGGTCGTCTTGGGAGCAGAGATCAAACAGTGTGAGGAGTAGAAAGAAAAAATATTTGGAATCAATTTCACGCCTCTGTGAAGAATAATTGCTGTGTATTTTAAACATTATGATATTAAAAGATTAGCGCCTTTCAGCTTGTTGTCTCAGTGGAGCAGCATTAAGTCTACTGGTTTTTATCACGTTTAATACTAAATAACTGATGAATTTATCTGCCGTGTTGTCCCGCCTGCTTCTGTCTGTGATAAGAGATAGATAGAAAAGATAGATAGATAGATAGATAGATTTAATATTTAATATAACTAATTCATAATTAGTAATTCGTAATAATTAATTAATAATTAATTAATAACTCACTGGAAAATTCTGAGTACTACAGAAATGGAGTCAAAAGTCGTGTTTGCTACATTTGTGGCTTTGTAGTCGAGTAAAAACTCTCTACCAGTAGACTGACTGGGTCAAAAGTAGAAATAATGAAGACTGGAATTTCATTTTCTTTGCCTTGTCCTTAGTGCTTTTTATTAAGAGTGAGGCATTACAGTAAAAAGGTTTACTAAAATAATTTACATTTACAGGGGCTTGCACTAGAAATTTGTAGGGACCTGCACTTGTGCTACCAATGATAATTATGTTTTGTGGACCAGTCTCTGCTCGCTGTGTTATTATTTTAGCTATTTCACAGAGATGATGGAAAATGCAAATGATTATGAGTGGGAGACTAAAAAGTTGGGTGTGAGGAAAGTTGAATGTGACAAGCAGAGAGAGTGGAGTCATTTATAAAGGTCAGCACTGTGTACTATATAATGAACTTTTTTGCATATAGATGTGTTTTCACCTTTATTTAGAACAGAGGGGGCTCAATATGTTTTCCCTCTCCTTAACAATGTACCTAATGTGCTTAATTTATGTAACTCCCAATTTAGTTTTGTAATATTAAGCTGATGATGTTTTTAATTGACAATTTTATTTTGCAGTAATGCTGGTCTTTTGCTGTTAATAAACATTTGAACCAGTAGCTTTCACCTTGTTGTCCTATCAACATTCATTGTGTTTTCAAGTCAGTGGTAAGTCCACAGCAAGACCGCAAACATGGAAGAAACCCCACAGAGATTGACAGTGCTGCTTCTGTTCCTTAAATCTGTTTTCCTGCACAAACATTCCCTCTAATAAATATGGCTTTTAAAAAAGCCTGCAGCTTTGTAGGAGGGATTGCACCAAGACATTTAAATAGTTAATTATCCTGCCCACAAGCTGTAAGCCTGTTTCATTAAGTGATTTTGTTGTTTCATCAGATGAATTTAGGTTTATTACATTGCTGGTTTGGTTTGCCATTAAGGGATTAGAGCTCTCAGTGGTTTAAACAGTTTCAGCTACTGTAACCTTGACTGTACCATGACATCTTTATAAGTGACTGCTAGCTACATATGAACTTTGATTAGCCTAAATCTGCAGTTTGGCCTTTTGTTGAGACTAAATACAAAAGATGAAAGACGACAAACCTAAGCAATAAAACACACTGTTTCTCAGTTTAACACACACACAAAAACAAGGGGTTTGCTTCTACTTTTCAAGTGTGTGCTAATGGGTATTTTCAAAATGTATTAGCCCGTTATTTTTTATTTTGTTCTTTTCATTGTTGGTTCCTATTTATAATTACATTAAGGGCTAGCTGGCAACCTAACCATCAACAACTCTAGCTGGCTGGGAACTGTCACAATAGCCAGCCAAGCTAGCTTGCTACAAACTGGTGACAGTTGACACCCCTGATTGAGGTCCACAACATACATTTGGATGTCAAAAAGTTTAACAGTGAGAGAGCACTGTACAATCTTCGTCTTTGAGAGTAAATCCATTAAATTGAGTTTAAATTGCATTAAAAGAGTACTGAAAATGAGTCTGGTCTGGTCTATTGGTCTGGCCAGGCTTTCCAGAGGATTTTAAAAAATAAAGAGAAACTCAGGTAGGCTAGACAGCCCAGCCATTAGGAATTGTGGACAGGGGAAAACATTTAAAAAGAGTGGGCCCTTCATCCACATCCACCCCCAGCACCACTGGCACCACCCAACCTTAGCTCCAATACAGCAACCCGCCCAGAATAATATGGTTGGCCTTGCAACCCCCCACCTCACCCTCACAAGAGAAAGAGAGCTGCAAACTGGCATCTACTCCCCCCCCTGCTGATTTGAGTATTTTGTGTGTGTATGCTCTGATTAATAAATGTAAACAAATAATTATTTGTTTTTTACAGTTTAGTTTTTAGTTGCTAGAAAAAAGTAGAAACATAAGTGTTAGCCTCTTCCCGACAATATAGAATGACATGGTTACCAATGGATGCCTTAGATCCTCTGGTCCAGTGGTTCCCAAACTTTTACGTGAACAACCCCTTTAAACTGACTTACTAAAAAGTTAAAGATTTCGTCCCGGGGTCTCCCACCTGATGGGATTTTTGCTTTTAGATGTTTTATTACAGAAAGTGTATGAAACCCAAAGATCAAAATAGTCATACATTATGTCATTGTGTTACTTATGGATAGAATTATAGCGAATAATATTATAAAAATACCCTTTTTGTTGGGGACCTCTTGGAACTGCACATGCAACATATGTGTGTTCTGTACATCTGACCAACATATTTACATAACTTGTATTGTCAGTGATATAAGTCATTGAGTAAATTGTTGTACTTGATCCAATTTAAAGATCAACCATTACATGGGCTCGGTGGGCCTTTACCCTTTTGATCCCCCTGACAGAGGGCCTGCTTGTAACCATCAAAATTGCTTTTCAACAACAGTTAGCTAACTTTTTTAACACAGAAGACTTAAGAAGTCATCATTATCACAACAATCGGAGGCTGCTGAAGGAGGCTTGATATGTGGTTGAAAAAGATTCAGAAACAAGAAAAAACAGACTTTTTTTAAATGTTTCTTAGCTCTGGAGAGGATTGTCATTTAACTGTGAGCAAAACCACTAAACAACTGCCAACATTCACCTTTTCTTCCTATGAACTGCCATAAAAAAGGAAGATTTTGACAGTTGCCAGCTGATCTGATCTATGTTGGATGGTCACTTTAATTCATTAACCGCATGGTGCATGGTCTTTCAAAATGAAATTTAGCCTTGAATAACAGTAAGCTCCCTGACAGGCTTTGTTATCAATCTGTCGCAGCTCAGCAGCTCTGCCAGCAGAGATCAGACCTCAGGTAAACCTGGAGATGCATGTCATTCGTCAGTGTTGACTCACACCACGATGAATGAGGAGGGAGGAGGAAACGGTGTGGAAACAAGGAGAAAGCTGAGGTTCATGTTGGATATTTGCTCTGAGATACTGACAAGTACACATGGACAGATGGAGACTTAGAGAGAGAGACTGAAAGTGGGGTGAAATAGAAAATGAGGAAATTGACAGATGTACAGACTGAGAAATGTTGAGGGAGGGGCTACCAACCAGGGGCATTGTTGGATAACACTTCTTTAAAATAAAAAACACTACAATCCATTGTTGTTATTCAGCTGGCAGTCATTCAGCCCCTGTGGACAATGATTTTAGCTGACTTTGCTACAAACACACTTCTTGCTATGTCTTGGCTTTGGAAGTTCTATGGCTGAGACCCTCGAGCACTATGGGAGTTTACTCGGCTGCTTGAGTCAGCACGAGGCTAGGTTTGTGCTGACAGTGAGGCCTCAACACCCTGTACCTCCAGAGAGCTGGGAATATCATTACCTCCAATCAAACATGCAGTGTATGAATGGCAATGAGGATAAAAAAATAAACAACAAACAGAAGCTAACTAAAATTAGCGCCTTCATTACACCCAGTGCTACACTGTTGCGCTTGCCCGAGTCTGTGCGCCAAATTTTTAATTTAGCACATGGAGGCCTTATGAAGTCTGAATTTCATCAAAAGTTTAAAATGAAAAAGCTTCAGTATGAGTCTGTCTGTCTTTATGTAACAGAGAATTGACTACATTTTTACACAGTTTGAACAAGAATCAAACAGATCAAATGCGCAAATATGAAATAATTCACCACGGACAGCAAACACAGACTCTGCAGTGTATTACTGTTGCATTTGATGTGCTGCTTGTTACAGTCAACAACACAGGGCTTGTTTTGGACTTTGTCAAACCTTTTCAAAGTAGATGTACTGTAGATTGTAAATTCACAAAGTTGCTCTTAATTCACACACTTTTATGCAAAAACAAGGAGCTAGATGAGTCAGAAATGTTTCCAGCATCAGGAGACCTGCTGTCAAGACTTTTCTGCTGGAAATATTCTCTCAGCATCTTAAAGACATCAAACCAATCTTTTAAAATGTAAAACAAAGTAAAGAGAAATATCCAATGGGTTCTTCAAAACATTTCATGGAACTATAACACTTCTTCTTCTAGTGTGTAGAAGTTAATTAAAAAAAAAAAAAGTCAGTTCTTTGGGTACAAATGGGGTTTACTGGGTTCAAAGGCAGTGAAGCTGTCAAAGTGCTTCTCTACTTCATTATTATTTAGCAATTTCATACTTACCACAACCATTTTAATTTTACTTCCTTTTCATTAATCTTTTATTCACATACCTAAAACTCATGTAGGATATTGGCTTTCACTAAAGACATAATTTGAAGGGGATTGTAGGAAATAATCTACACATTTTCACCTTAGATTTAGGGTGAATTTTTATATCTTGTTTTAGGGCTGCTGTGGCTGTGGCTCAGGTGCGGTCGTCTAGCAGTCAAAAGGTAGGTGGTTTGAGCTGAAGTCAAGTGTCAAAGTCAAAGAGTCATTGGGCAAGACACTGAACACCGAATTTTTCCCGATGCTGCGCCATTGGTGTGTGAATGTGTATGGCAGCCACAACCACCAGTGGGCATGGTGACTGATACCTGTACTGTGTAAAAAGCTTTAAAGCTTAAATCTTGCCAAAATGCAACCTACAGTGTTTTTGTGAATGTACCCGAGTCAAACTTTTTTTGTTTAAAAACGCCATCTTGTCAGTCAAAAAGTGTTGATCTCTGAATGCGAATGAACAGACTCCATAGGAAGAAATGTCATTCTTATATGAGGCTCCTTTTTCAACTACAAAGGTCAATATTATTTTCACTAAGGACAAAACAACGAAATATCTGTGCATTTATATGGAACTAAGCTTTAGACCTTTCCATCTTTACTCTCCCCCTGTTACATTGCATTCAGAGATTGACTATTTTTGACTGGCAAGATGGACTGCAACTGGAAAAACCAACAACTAAAGTGAATTGTTTTTTTAGTAACCTCAGCCTCAACCTCAATGGTCGAGTTCATGTGTAGAGCTCCTGGTGATACTTCGAGAATAGTTTCATGTTGTGTCTCGGCTTCTTAGTGTTTTAAAAATAGCCATGTTGATGCGCTCATAGTAGTGACCCCAATCAAAAGGACATTTGACCAAAAACGATAATACAGTAAATCTTAAAAGTGGCCTTACCGTCCTAGTTATGCTTTTAAACATACGTTTGACCTGGGTACATTGACAAAAAAGACCTAAGTTGCATTTTGGCGAGAGTTACGCTTTAGGCAGTTGTTATACGAAAAAGCGCTATATACTTTAAATGCATTTCATTTATATTTCTCCCTGTTTCCTTTTTGTGCATGAAGCATTTTAAAGCATGTGAGGAGCCCTGTTATTTACAATGTTATTGACCATAGCATGGATGGAAAAGTGCTCTCTCACACACCACACACATACACACACACACACACACTGCTCAGCACTTGCTTTCAAGCATCTGCTGCCCAGAATATTCCTGTCAGTATGAATTTCTTATAGTTGCTGAATCTTTCACTCTTCTTTTGCTCTTGTTGATGTTGGATGGTAGCAGACTTCACAGGTCAGAATCTTTATGTCTATTTGACCCAAATACTGTATGATTGCTGTCAAACAGTCCACATCTTTTGCTGAACACAGATTTGTATAGTGAAACCATCTTCAGGGATTTCAACTGGAAGCAACATGCTTCTCACATGGCTGATTTTGCTATATGTGAAGATATTAGTATTTGCCTTTGTTGTTGTATTGTATAAATGCCTTTTTAAAATGCCAGAGAGAAGAGGGGGAATGACATGTTTCCCCCTGCAGGATTGTGATCAGGACATGCAGAAAAGTAGACTCACTTACTGTAGTCCTATCTCCTGAAGATCACAACACATTTCCTGATAGTCAATATTTTTCTGCAGCAGAGTGAAAGAAAACAGAGGCAGAGGCAACGTGGACGATAACTTGCAAAGCAATCTTTTTTTGCCATTTTCATTTCTCTGTTCATAACCTCAGAAGAATAGACTCCCAGTGTTTCTTCTGTTTCTCTCACAGCTGGAGTCCCCTGAGGCACGTCCACATCATGTATCTTAACTTTAGTTTTCACTGATGAAAGTTTTTTTTTTATGTAACACCAATACCTTTCAATAATACAATATTCATTATATGTTTTTTCCTCATGTGAGACAAAAATATTTTAGTTGGAAGACAAACTACACAATTGTTCTTGGTCAATGTTGAGTGTGTGGGTCTTAAAGGAATAGTTTGACATAGATACGTTTATTTCCTTTCTTGACGAGAGTGAGATAAGTAGATCCATACCACTCTCATATTTATCAGTTAAATATGAAACTATAGCCAGCAGCCAGTTATTTCATCTTAGCATAAAACCAGTGTAAAGTGTAAAAACATATACTGTAGATCCTGCAAACATTTTGTTTTTTTGTACTGGTTAAAAAGAGATTTTATTACCTTCAGACAGAGCCAAGCTAACAGTTTCCCCACTTTCAGCCTTTATGCTAAGCAAAGCTGTCTCAAGCTTTTATTTTACAGACAGATATGAGAGTAATATTGAACTTATCATCTTACTCTCAGCAAGAAAGTACATTTGTTTAAGTCACATTAACAAACACTGTAAGAGTATTTTTTTTAAAATGTTGAACTATGACTTTAAATATGAAGCTACAGGCAGTTTGCGTAGCTTAGCATAACGACTTGACCTAGCCAGGCTCACTGTTCCCCTGTTTCCAGTCTTTATGCTAAGCTGTTGACAGCAGCCTTATATTACAGTTAACAAATAAACATGAAAGTGGTATCAATCTTCTCATCTAACCTTTGGCAAGTAAATTAGAGTATTCCCAACATGTCAAACTGTTCCTTTAATAATCCACTGCAGACTGCAGCAGAATAGAAGATGAAATGCCACTTTCATTCTTTATCTCCTATGGAGAAACAGCTGGACAGCTCTCCTAATGTACTCTGTGCTGCCATTGTACATGTTCTTTTTTGTCACACACTTATTTTCTATCTCTTTCTTGTTGACTTATTATTTACTTTTTTTAATCAATGTGCTGCGTCTTGGGTATACAGTGATATGAGAAACCCTGGAAAATTGCAGAACTGATAGTTAGCAAGCTAGGCTTTTTTTTTATCTTGGATTGTATGTGCTTTTAATTTGGTCTGTCCCTGAAGCCAACTGAGCTGACCAGTTTGCAGCTTGGAGGTGGACGTAATGAAACAGATGCTTGGCAGATGTCCATGTTAAAACGTGCTTGGAGGAATTCACTTTCTGTTTAACAGGCTTATTGAGAACAGGCCTTTCAGCTGTAGGAAGTGGAAAAATGGTGTGTGTGTTAGACAGGGTGCTAAAAAGACATGACACTAAACTATTCTATGTATGTGTTTGCAAACAAAGCTCTCCATTTTTCTTTTTTGGGTTTAAAGTTGGATAGGAACACAAAAACCCAGGTCTCAAGGAACGGCGACAAAGTACACAATGTCGTAAATTTTGATGACACTCGCTGCTCTCTCACACTATAGATTGAAGGCAGCTGGCAGTCAAGAAGATGATTATTTTCAAGATTCAACTTGAGATGGAACCCTCCTGCCTTTTTGAAACGTATAAAAGACCAGTTCCGTCTTTTCAGGGACAACATGTGAGAGAGCAGGGGAACAAAGGAAAGGAAGATGATGTCTTGTCTGAACCCTCCCATTAGCGCAAGGACTACCATTACCTCCCAGCCCCTATCCTTACATGTATATACTGGTCTTCAGAACTCTTTTTGGAGGAGAGTAAGCTCTGTAGCTTTGCATTTCTTGTTATGTTCCCAATTCATGTCTTTATGTAGTTTGAATTGTTGTATTTTTCTTATTTCCATTGTTGTTGTGTTGCTTGACATTGAACAAACCGACTTTCTGAAAATTGACAAGGCTGTGTCTTTGTTATAGAGAGGCATGAGCGGGCACAATACTGCGAAATTACCCACCTGATGCTTGCAGTACACGACAAACACACACACACACACACACACACACACCACACACACACACACACACACTCACACACACACACACACACACACACACACACACAGTGGCTTTGCTATTTCACTGTTTGATATTCAGCTGCATCATCAATCCCAATGGCAAATGAGTGGCCATGCTTCTTGAGTGCAACTTGCATGCATTAAATATGTCTGAAAATCACTCCACATTCTTATCCTTAGCCAAGCCTTGTAACTGATGATTTTTTATATGCTCTTACTGGTACCTTCCAATCATGCCCTGTACCTTATGGCCTGCAGGAGAAAGATTCAATTAGACTCTGTCCACCTTTATATTGTGCCACTGCTTTGGGTCACCGTCAGGAGTTCAACAGAACCTGTTCAATAATGCAGGTGGACGAGGGCTGTGACCCACATGTCACACCACAATGAGGAAGCAAATGACACTAAACTCCAGCCACACACTCACAGCTCATCATCAGCTGCCAACGGTAATGGACCAAAAATGACCTGACATGAGCAGAGAGAGATAAATTAAGTGCTGTGGAACTAAAAAGCATGCACAGTGGATATTTAAGTTTAAGATAGCACCTTTATCTTTATTTAATGTTTATATAATGTTCCATTATTTAAAAGAAAAGTTAGACAATTTAAAATGTGTCCTGGCTGAGAGAAATTGATACCACTATCAATGTCTGTATGTGGTAAACATGAAACTACCACAAGCAGATTAGTTTCCCCTTATTACGATCTTTATACTAAGCTAAGCAAACCAGCTGCTTCGGTAGCTATATTTAACTAAAAAGCATATTTCTCATAATGTCAAACTATTCCTTTATATCGCCTGCTGTTTCTGTTGTTGCATTTACAGAAATGACTTAAAACATCATGGCAGACACTCTTAAATTACTGTTGAGGAAAATGCATGGCAACAATTACTACAAGTGTGCAAAAGGATGCACTGAAAGGTTTTGACAACTTACGAGCATTTTAAATCTGTACAGGAAACTTAATAATCACCCTGAGCTAAACTAAGAGAGGAAGGAATGAACAAGACCATCAAACTTCTCCATCAACCCATTAATCATAAGTCTGAAGGCAATCTTCACAGAGCAGACTAGTATCACTTCTAATGACTCAAAGTCGGTACACACCAGTCCCTAATTGAACTTTTTAAACACTATAGAAAAGACAAGGAAGGGGAGGGAGCAAAAATAACACTGTGTATCCATTACCCTTTATATAGCAGAGTGAAAGTTCA
>JAEKDQ010001107.1:0-63841 GCA_026937815.1 Etheostoma perlongum | reverse complement strand
ATGTATTCCTACATGTTAACCTACAGTGGGTACGGAAAGTATTCAGACCCCTTTAAATTTTTCACTCTTTGTTTCATTGCAGCCTTTTTCCAAAAATCAAAAAAGTTCATTTTATTTCTCAGTAATGTACACTCAGCAACCCATCTTGACAGAAAAAAACAGAAATTTAGAAATTTTTGCATATTTATTAAAAAACAAAAACTGAAATATCACATGGTCATAAGTATTCAGACCCTTTGCCGTGACCCTCATATGTAACTCAGGTGCTGTCTTTTTCTTCTGATCATCCTTGAGATGGTTCTACACCTTCATTGGAGTCCAGCTGTGTTTGATTATACTGATTGGACTTGATTAGGAAAGCCACACACCTGTCTATATAGACCTTACAGCTCACAGTGCATGTCAGAGCAAATGACAATCATGAGGTCAAAGGAACTGCCTGAAGAGCTCAGAGACAGAATTGTGGCAAGGCACAGATCTGGTCAAGGTTACAAAAAAATTTCTGCTGCACTTAAGGTTCCTAAGAGCACAGTGGCCTCCATAATCCTCAAATGGAAGACGTTTGGGGACGACCAGAACCCTTCCTAGAGCTGGCCGTCCGGCCAAACTGAGCTATCGGGGAGAAGAGCCTTGGTGAGAGAGGCAAAGAAGAACCCAATGGTCACTGTGGCTAAGCTCCAGAGATGCAGTCGGGAGATGGGAGAAAGTTGTAGTAAGTCAGCCATCACTGCAGCAATCCACCAGTCGGGGCTTTATGGCAGAGTGGCCCGAAGGGAAGCCTCTCCTCAGTGCAAGACACATGAAAGCCCGCAT
The DNA here is from genome assembly GCA_026937815.1 of Etheostoma perlongum. NCBI lineage: Eukaryota > Metazoa > Chordata > Actinopteri > Perciformes > Percidae > Etheostoma > Etheostoma perlongum. Next base: position 63,028 of record JAEKDQ010001107.1, on the reverse strand, counting down.
GGAGTTTGCTAAAAAACACCTGAAGGACTCCAAGATGGTGATAAATAAAATCCTCTGGTCTGATGAGACCAAGATAGAACTTTTTGGCCTTAATTCTAAGCGGTATGTGTGGAGAAAACCAGGCACTGCTCATCACCTGTCCAATACAGTCTCAACAGTGAAGCATGGTGGTGGCAGCATCATGCTGTGGGGGTGTTTTTCAGCTGCAGGGACAGGACGACTGGTTGCAATCGAGGGAAAGATGAATGCGGCCAAGTACAGGGATATCCTGGACGAAAACCTTTTCAGAGTGCTCTGGACCTCAGACTGGGCCGAAGGTTTACCTTCCAACAAGACAATGACCCTAAGCACACCGCTAAAATAACGAAGGAGTGGCTTCACAACAACTCTGTGGCTGTTCTTGAATGGCCCAGCCAGAGCCCTGACTTAAACCCAATTGAGCATCTCTGGAGAGACCTGAAAATGACTGTCCACCAACGTTTACCATCCAACCTGACAGAACTGGAGAGGATCTGCAAGGAGGAATGGCAGAGGATACCCAAATCCAGATGTGAGAAACTTGTTGCATCTTTCCCAAAACGACTCATGGCTGTATTAGATCAAAAGGGTGCTTCTACTAAATACTGAACAAAGGGTCTGAATACTTATGACCATGTGATATTTCAGTTTTTGTTTTTTAATAAATATGCAAAAATTTCTAAATTTCTGTTTTTTTTCTGTCAAGATGGGTTGCTGAGTGTACATTACTGAGAAAAAAATGAACTTTTTTGATTTTTGGAAAAAGGCTGCAATGAAACAAAGAGTGAAAAATTTAAAGGGGTCTGAATACTTTCCGTACCCACTGTATATGAGACACTGTCTCAATGTGGTTAAAATGGCCAACTATTCAGGCCCTTAAAGTTAACCCATATCGCAGACATCAAAGACATAAACATATTAGTATGGGAGGGAAGATGCAGGGAATACATCCCCACCAATTATTTAGAAGAGGTAGATTTGTCCCCCTCAAAAAAATCAGGGGCTCAAAACATGTACGTAAAACAGGAAATGTGTCTACTTGTGCTGGGATACTGGGATCTTCGTTGCCTTGCATAGATAGGTGGGACCCCAGCCCCCTCGGGCTTGGACCCCTAATTAATAATAATAATAATAATCATAATTTCCTTAATATAAATGAAGACAATTGCACCATACATTGATGCACGAACGGCACAAATTGTTGCATAAACGTCACCCCCGGTTATGATGTGCCCCCCGCAATGCTGAAAGAAAACCAAACCAGCGCCCTTGACGTCACTGTTGTCATTCCTTTACTACTGTGAAGCCATGTTGGGCAGGGAGCTAGGGCGGTGCATTTAAACCACGCTCCGCTGATTTAATTCACAAAGTCCAGTTTAGTCATCATGTGATGTTTTCTGGGGCTCTGGAGGAGCTTTCAAAAAAAAAAATAACCTGATATCATCATTGGGTCAACATTTCTGAAATTAGATGATGCAAAAAAAAAAAAAAAAAAGCTAGAGATAGTGTGTTGTATAATCATGTAGTAAATAGAATTTACCCTCTGCTTCCTACAAGCTCAGTGTGAAACGTGGTCTGACATCACTCTGGTGTCAAAGATATTTTATCTGAGGATGATATCCGCCACTAATGCCTAACCCGTTCCTCACCAGTTAATGGCCGAGGCTCCTCTGTGCAGGGGCAGGAGGGAGGGGTGGTAGATGATGGAGCCGTGCTTGGGGTTGTCGATGATGTTCATGGGGATGAACTGGGAGCAGAAGGGCAGGACGTTGAGCTCGGCGCCCACCGCCTTGTAGGCATCCACCACCTCCGGGATGGGCTTCCCCTTGACCCGCCAGCGGGGGAACTTGAACACCGGCGTCCCGTCCTTCTCCGCCGCCACCGCTGACAGAAAAGAGGAGAGGGTTACTAATAGTAGAGAAAGCAGAAAGGAAGTGCAAAAGGCAATCTGGGGTTCATGGTTGGAACCTTTACCCCAATCGCAACCGTTTTAAAATGATTGTGGACATTCCTAGAGGACTTTGTCCCGTCTGTGTTGTTTTTCAGACAGCAGCAGTGACCAGTGCTAGTTGGCTGTTAGCTCACAGGGATCTAGGGCGCAAGTAATATTTTTAATTTTGCCTTACATGACCCATTTCTTCTGTAAAGTTGTGCCTGTGTGATCTCTCCTCTACTCTCTCTCCTCTTACTCTCCGTGCAGCCCGGCCACACAGCGGCCACCGGTCCACACTTCTGACATTTGTCTACAGTTTTAATTGTTATTAACACAGCTGTATATTGTTAAGCATGAGAGGCAAACTCTGCTATCGCGGCGGCCACAGCAAAAAACACAGAACAAGATACAGACATATACAGACATTTCATACACATGTTAACACACGTGTGTTAACTCCACTGACCCGTCATTTGACCCGGCTATTTATTTCAGATAGCTAATCTTCATTTACATGTGTTGCAGCTGTATGTCTATATAACATACAACTTCAACATAAGAAGAATGTAGCATAATATGGATGTGAAAGCAGTTATAAATAGCCTATGTGACAATAAAATTTGTTTTGGGTAAAATCAACAAATAATCGTGAATTAATCATGATCACAATATTGATCAAAATAATCGTGATTATCATTTTGGCCATACTTGTGCAGCCCTATGTACCAGTTGTTATATATTTTTACTGTTATTTTCAGGTTTGAGAGTCTTTTACATGCGATCTCAGCTAGCGGTTAGCTGAATTAGCTGTTAGCTAAACTAAACGTTAGCTTTCCGGTGGAGGCTAACAGCAGATCGCTACTGTGGAATAGACATAGACAGTTAAAGAAACGGCCCCCTCAGACATCATTGCAGACCCTCAGGGCTGCTACATAATTGTTACAGGTCGTATTGTTAATACACCTGTGATACTAGCTAACCTATACGCACCTAATTGGGACAATGATAAAAAAAATTCTAATTTGTTATATAGTTTACCCAATTTAGACTCCCACTTCTTAATTTTAGGTGATTTTTTGGTTCTCTCCATCCTTGAGAATTTCAGTAAAATCTCAGGGTATAAAATAAACCTTCAGAAAAGTGAGGTGTTTCCTATCAATTTCCTGGCCAGCACTTATTCTTTTCACACACTTCACTTTCAGGTTACTCATGATCAGTTTACATACTTAGGGGTGCAAATTACAAACAGTAAAGAATTTCAATCAACTAGTAACTAAGGTAGAGCACAACCTTAAACGTTGGAGGCCTCTACATGTCACTTGCTGGTAGAATAAAAGCTATAAAAATGAATGTGCTGCCCAAATTTGGATATCTTTTTCAATGTCACTCTTTAAATGCCTAGACACACTTATATCAAGCTTCATCTGGGAATAATAAAAGTCTGCGACTGAGCAGAGCCTATTTATAACATCCAAAGGTGCTGGGTGGTATGGCTCTGCCCAATTGTCAGTTGTATTATTGGGCTGCTAATATTCAACCTATTCTCCATTGGCTATATAAAGATCCAGCTGCTGACGCTCCCACATGGTGCACTTTTGAAGCTAGATCCTGTGCTCTGTCCACATTGTCAGCATTTATTGGGCGGCTGTGGCTCAGTGGTAGAGCGGTTGCCTGCCAATTGGAAGGTTGGTGGTTCAATCCCCCGGCCCTGCAGTCCCATGTCGAAGTGTCCTTGGGCAAGACACTGAACCCCGAGTTGCCTCGATGCTGTGTCATCGGAGTGTGAATGTGTGTGCATGTTTATCTGATGAGCAGATGGCACCTTGTACGGCAGCCTCGGCCACAGTGTATGAATGTGTGTGAATGGTAAATGGATCCTGTACTATGTAAAAGCGCTTTGAGTAGTCGTTCAGACTAGAAAAGCGCTATATAAAATACAGCACATTTACATTTATCTACGCACCTCTAGCTTCAGACACCGCCAAAACAGCACTTAAAATATGGAAGCAGGTCCGTCGGCACTATGGATGGCATAGTTTCTTATTGAAATCCCTGATCCATGCAAATCACATTTCCTCCCTCCCTTCAAGACAACGTGTTTCAGCATTCGCAAAACAGGGGACTGGGCACACAGCGTGACCTTTTTATAGATGGTTTATTTGCCTTTTTTCATCAACTGCACACTAAGTTTCTTATCCCAAATACACAATTCTTTTGATACAGTTGCGTAAACAGCTGTCTCCCTTTCCAGAAATTCCCTCAAGCTCTGATATTGACTCTCTATTGGTGCCTTTCATCCCAAAAAACCCTGTCTCTTGCCACTATTAGACATAGATGGGAGCAGGATGTAGGTGAGATCATACATGATGAAACTTGGGATGCAATACTAAAAATAGTCCACACCTCCTCTATCTGTGCTAGGCATGGACTACTACAGTGTAAAATATTGCATCAGACTCACTGGACCAAAGAGAAGCTATCAGAGAGATTCCCAGACATGGATCCAGTGTGCAATGGTAGCAAAATGACCCCATCCTCATATTTTCACACATTTTGGCCTCACATTTTTCCTCTCTTGGCCGTCGCCTAATCCTTCTGAAATGGACAGATGCCATCCCTCCGTCCCACACACTGTGGTCAGGAGTACTTTGTTTCACATGAAGTTGGAAAAAATAAGATATACACTTAGAGGGTCATCGGGCAAATTCTATGAGATCTGGCAACCTTTTTGAGATATGTGAAAGAGAAATCAGAGCTGCATGAAACAATCTAATTAGGACAACCACTGGCTTCACTTTATTTAGGTGACAACCCGCTTGGATTTTACTGTGTACTGTACTTTTCTAATATTTTAGACTTACTCATTTATTTATGTATTTTTTATTATCATTTTTTTTTTTCATTTACTTCTTGGGGTGAGAACTCTATTCTGACTGTATGGCTTTGTTCTGTTGTGAAAAAAGCTGAATAAACAAAGTTTAAAAAGAAAAAAAGGAAACAGGAAAAGATGGTGCAGTGTCGCAAATCCTCGTACATCATGATTCTCATCTGCGCATGCGTAGGACAGATCGTGCGGGCGGCACGGATTGTGTACCAACAGGTTCCTAAATAGACCTGAGTCGGGTACCCAGCCCTACTCCGAGCTGCATCTCTGGTAGGGGGTGTACGATTCAGAAAATGTCACGATTCAATTCCGGTTTTTCGGGCTCACGCTTTGATTCAATGCCCATTTTCAATTCAACAACAATTCTTGATTAAAAAAAATTATTCACAGTATGTAAATGTAGTTCCCATGTATCTATGTATCTATCATGTGATTGCAGTAGACATATTACAATAAAAAATAAATAAATCATAGAAAAGAAATTCATTTTTCTTTTATTTTAATTAAAATTGAAATTTTTTTGCACCCCACTAATCTCTGCGCCACACAGGGCTTCTCGCCAAACAGACAATGGAGCCACTATCCCGCAGCTAACACAGGATAAAGGCCGGTCTTTGTCCAGGAGCACTGTGGAGTCAACATGCATCTACCTTAGCCACAGAACAGGCCTGGGATGACCCACAGAAAACCCAGGACACAGGATCATCAGACACCCTCCACACATCCAACATGTTCTGTCTTGTTGGGTTTTTTGTACAAACCCAATACAAAACTTTCATTCTGTTGCATTTGTAAGTAATTTCTTATGGTGTAATTGGTGAACTAGATGTTACAGCCATGTATACTTTAGAAGAAATTAAATTACTAAAACCGTTTTAGTCTCATTTTATCCTGATGGTCCCATTGTTTTCCCTGAACCTAACAACTTTAACTGATTTTATTAAATATGTCTTCCTTTGCTTTAGTTTTAGGGCCGGAGCCAAATTCCAGCAGAGTTCATACTATTACAATTTAAGGTTCCAGTGTGTTCACACCTCATTTAAACAAAGGGCCGCATTTCAATAGTTTGAGCATACAATATTTGGTCAACGTCTACTCAGATAGCTTTGTGAGTGAATGACCTTAATATTCTGTTGCTTTCTGTATCCTTGTATAAAACCCTGACCAGAAAACTCATTCTGGTCAGAGAGAATACAGCAGTGATTAAAACTCATCTGAACCAGCCATTGAATTGAGTGAACTTTTTTGTCCAAAATACACATGGAGAAATTAAGATGGCCATATCTTATGTTAACTACTGTAGGCTTTAATTTGCTATATAGACTATATCAAATTATGTTATAACCTAGGACATGAGCCTGTTTCTGGTCTATTTGTACGGGATTGTGTCCCCACTTCTGTAAGCCTCCTTCTTGTTGTGACATTGTTGAGGAGTTCATCCAGGTCTATGGCTGCAAAACACTCCGTGTTCAGTGCAAAGTTCAGGAATTCCTTCCTTTACCTCGTTGGTCCATCAACAGGTGCATCTTAGCATCTTTGAGCTCACCGTTTTGATTTGACAGCCTACTGAACCAACTTTATCATTCAGTTCACTCTCACTTCTCTCATCAGAATCATTCCCAGCTGCAGCAGGCAGCTGCTTTTGTTGACAAAAACCACCCAATAAATGGGGATGCTGCAGCAAGAGCAGTGTGCAGTATTTTCTTTTTCTTCAAGTCTTTGTTTTAGTCCAATGCACCTGCACAGAAGAACTGTTTGGATGTGCAAATGTTTTCTATAAAGTGTGAAAAAGCTTTGAAAAAACACTGTTTATCTTCACTACCTGCTCAGCAGCAAACAGCAGACGGACACAGTTGGAGACTAGCTGGTGAACATAGAGGAGCATGTAGCAGCTGAAGCGTTGAAGAGTGAAAACAGAGCTCAAAGAAGAGGTTAGCCATCACTTTATGAGGCAATGTAGCTCAGCGTAAATTCTTTCAGGAAGACCTAACTTTTAATTGATGCACTCCTAAATCAATTCAGCTTTTATCCTAATAAATGTATATTTTATCATGCTGTGTATAACTGCATATCTGCAACTAGTCTCCCCTGATTGAAATGTATCTCAGGGTAAATCCTCCAGGAAGACCTCACTCTTAATCAATGCTCCACCTAACTCCAATCAGCTGTTGGAGGCATTCACCTTCCTGCTAAACCAATCAGAATTGTTACACAATGGCAAGGGCCAATCACAGAGTCACAACCTTGCTTTAAATAATACTTTCTCTCTTTGCTATCAGCTGTTGTTGCAGGCAAAGAGTGCAACCCTCCACCCCCGTTCTCTACTCCAGCTTACCGGTCTGGTCTTCGTCGCCACCACCGGTGTCTAGATTCCATCGGGGGGACTGATGTTTGAGCTATACAATAAACCTTATTTGCATAATCTGCAAACATGTCTCTCCAGATTGAAATAATGTCTTTTACATCTTGTTCTGCGTCCTTTAAGTGGCTTAAAAAAACAACGAACACTTAACTAAAGAATCTAACGTTTTCAGATGGTGCTTTTTGTCAACAAAATACTATGGGCATATGACGTCTCTTTCTGTACTCAACAGTTTTTGCTACGTGATGATATTATGGACATGTGTCAGCAAGGACATGTGTCACAAGGCTAAACTTAATGTATGCAAACTGATTTTTGTCACGATGACACCTTCAGTTTTGGAAACCTCTTATCCTGCAGTGTGAGAGATATCGTCGGTGTGAGAATAATAAAAACATGATGGACTTAAACTGGATTTTAAGAAATGGTTGTGCACGAGAACAGACTGCAGTGTGTTTTGCTCTGTCTCCCAAGCATGAGTAGGCTAACTGTTGGCTGGGAAATGCCAACATTTATTCCAATATACTTATAAAACTTGGTATTTTTAAGGTTGTTTCTTCAATTTGCTTTGGGTTGGGTTTTCAAAGCTACTGAAGTTTCTTTATAGGAAGACAGAGGTTTGTATTTTCAGGTTCTCCGATTATTTAGTGTGACTAGAGGACAAATGACAGCAACTGAACAGAACTGAAGGAGTCAACACTCCATAAATTGGATAAACCATCTCTCAATAATTCATGTGACTCTATAACAGCTCAACGAAGGACCTGGAAGTACGGCTGTAACAATTATCACATAATTGTCTGATTGTCAATTTTTTAGCCAAGCTTAGCTAAGGTCTAAGGTGTATGACTGGTAATTGTTGATTTTTTTTTTTTTAAATATGCCAAATTGTAATTATATCAGTGATTATTAGTATGACCATATATTTTTATTATTTCAATTGTTAGTCGCACTTGACACTATAATCTTTTGATAATAAAGAGACGTGGTTTACTTCATAGGCTGGGTTTTAGTGTTATTCAGACTCAATGACATTGTAAACCCTCAATAATCTCTCAAATATAAAGGTTGATTATTCCATTATCTGGGATTCATTCAAACATGGAATTTGTTTTCAAAAGTACTAAATAAATGTTTTTAAAATTTGACTGAAGGAGACAATTATATTGTTAATCGCAGTTATTTATGAGACAACTAATTCAAGAGCGAAATTTGGAATTGTTCCAGCTCTACCTGGAGACAGTGATGTAACTCCCTCGAGTTGGAGAGAATGATAGAACCAACAGGTAGGAGAGAAGGGGGTTAACTCACCCAGGGGGTCGGCCTTGCCATCCTTGTCGGGGACCGTGAACACACCCACCACCCTGTGACCCTGCTTCCTCAGGTTGCTGTACACCTCCTGACCGAACACGCTCTGGCCAATTATAGCTAGTTTGAGCTTATTCTGGTAATAGTTCTGAAAAAGGAGAGCAAACACATTTCAGCTTTTCCCAGTGGAAATGTGCAGTAGTGGAAACAGTCTACAGTTTGTCTCATTCATGCTGCAGTGCTTTGAAATCTTTGTGTGTACACAGAGCTCCTGACTCGCAGTGGAATTCCAGGATTTCCAACACTTTCCTGACCTGGTTAGTTCCATGGGTTTAATGATACTGACAATGGAAAAGCTAATGCAGAGCAGGCAACAGTAGGAGAGAGTGCCTTTAGGCTGAATCCCATTATTCCATCTTACTCCTACCCCTTGGACCTTGAAACCAAGGGGTAAGGGGTAGGGGTGAAAACATACCCCTATGAAATGGGACACCACTTGGTTACATCACCATACAGTATTGATCACAAACTTCCAAGATGGCGTCTCTGTCTGTTGTGACTACAGTGCCTTGCGAAAGTATTCGGCCCCCTTGAAGTTTTCAACCTTTTGACACATTTCAGGCTTCAAACATAAAGATATAAAATTTTAATTTTTTGTGAAGAATCACCAACAAGTGGGACACAATTGTGAAGTGGAACGAAATCTATTGGATATTTTAAACTTTTATAGCAAATAAAAAACTGAAAAGTGGTGCGTGCAAAATTATTGGGCCCCCTTGCGTTAATACTTTGTAGAGCCACCTTTTGCTGCGATTACAGCTGCAAGTCGCTTGGGGTATGTCTCTATCAGTTTTGCACATCGAGAGACTGACATTCTTGCCCATTCTTCCTTGCAAAACAGCTCGAGCTCAGTGAGGTTGGATGGACAGCGTTTGTGTGAACAGCATTTTTCAGCTCTTTCCACAGATTCTCGATTGGATTCAGGTCTGGACTTTGACTTGGCCATTCTAACACCTGGATAGGGCTGGGTACCGAACTTCGTTTTTTTATGGTAACGACCGAAATGTTTCGGTTTTACACAGTATCAAATTATGCCTCGTCTTTCGGTGCCAAGTTTCGGTGATTGGCTGTAACGTTAAACGTGATTGCGTCACCCAGGAAAAATACATACGTGGTTACGCCGACAGACGGGGTTCACGTGTATCTGTTGTGAACTGGTTGCGAGCATCGTTGTACCGCTTAAAAATGCCACCTAGATCAAAAGTGTGGCTTCACTTTATTAAGATTGATGCCAACAGTGCGAAATGCAATATATGCAAAAAAGACATTGTTGCTAAGGCTGGCAACACGACTAATTTGATGAAGCACCTGATAGTGCACGGGATCAATTTAAGAGCGGAAAGTTGCACAGTGTTTGACTGCAAGAAGAGCGGACCGCAGCCAGCGCAGCCTGCGCAGCCCTCCTCCTCTCAGCCGCCCGTGGGCAATGCAAAACCAGAGCCGACTCCGAGTGATTCAAAATATCCACCACCGGACTCCGCCTCATCAAAGAGTACCGAGGACGGCAAAAAATATTTTTTTTATATGAGAGAAGTACTTTGAATGGAAAAATCTGAGCTAAAAATAAAACTCAAGATTTGAACTTTATAATGTTGTGTAATTTTCTTTTTCTGAGAATTGATATTATAACCTGGTATTGAAAAAGGTATCGTTCAGGAACCGATATCGAAGTAAAGGTATCGGTATTGGTACCGGTATCGAAAATTTTTGATTGATACCCAGCCCTACACCTGGATACGTTTATTTGTGAACCATTCCTTTGTAGATTTTCCTGTATGTTTGGGATCATTGTCTTGTTGGAAGATAAAACTCTGTCCCAGTTTCCAACAGGTTTTCATCCAGAATGGTCCTGTATTTGGCTGCATCCATCTTCCCCTCAATTTTAACCATCTTCCCTGTCCCTGCTGAAGAAAAGCAGGCCCAAACCATGATGCTGCCACCACCATGTTTGACAGTGGGGATGGTGTGTTGAGGGTGATGACCTGTGTTGCTTTACGCCAAACATATCGTTTTGCATTGTGGGCAAAAAGTTCGATTTTGGTTTCATCTGACCAGAGCACCTTCTTCCACATGTTTGGTGTGTCTCCCAGGTGGCTTGTGGCAAACTTTAGACGAGACTTTTTATGGATATCTTTGAGAAATGGCTTTCTTCTTGCCACTCTTCCATAAAAGCCAGATTTGTGCAGTGTACGACTGATTGTTGTCCTATGGACAGACTCTCCCACCTCAGCTGTAGTTCTCTGCAGTTCATCCAGAGTGATCATGGGCCTCTTGGCTGCATCTCTGATCAGTCTTCTCCTTGTCTGAGCTGAAAGTTTAGAGGGACGGCAAGGTCTTGGTAGATTTGCAGTGGTCTGATACTCTTTCCATTTCAAAATGATCGCTTGCACAGTGCTCCTTGGGATGTTTAAACCTTGGGAAATCTTTTTGTATCCAAATCCGGCCTCTCCGGGAACCATCACCTTATCGTGGTGGAGAGGTTTGTGTGTCCCTATGAACCTGAGGGCTGTGTTGTCTGGAGCTGTGTGCTCCTGTTAGGGTCTCCCATGGCAAAGTGGTCTCAGGTGAGGGGCCAGACAAAGAATGGTTCAAAAGCCCTATGCAAAATCGAGGAAGAGAGGGAGTGACCCTGCCCGGAGGAGCCAGGCCTGGACGGGCCTGGAGGGGGCTCGTCAGCGGCGCCTGGTGGCCGGGTTTGCCACGGAGGCCCGGTCGGGCACAGCCCGAAGAAGCTACGTGGCCCCCCTATCTCCATCCCATGGGCCCACCACCTGTGGGAGGAACCGCTGGGGTCGGGTGCGCAGCTACATGGGTGGCGGCGAAGGTCAGGGACCTCGACGGACCAGACCCGGGCGGCAGAGGCTGGCTCTGGGGACGTGGAACGTCACCTCTCTGTGGGGGAAGGAGCCGGAACTTGTGCGGGAGGTGGAGCGCTACCAGTTAGATCTGGTGGGGCTTACTTCTACGCACAGTCTCAGTTCTGGAACCGTACTCCTGGATAGGGGTTGGACTCTGTCCTACTCCGGAGTTGCCCAGGGTGTGGCGCCGGGCGGGTGTGGGGATACTCACAAGCCCCCGGCTGAGCCGCTGCGTTGGAGTTTACCCCGGTGGGCGAGAGGGTCGCCTCCCTACGCCTGCGGGTGATGGGGGGAAAACTCTGACTGTTGTTTGTGCATATGCACCAAACAGGAGTTCGGAGTATTCGGCCTTCTTGGAGACCTTGAATGGAGTCCTGTATGGGGCTCCAGTAGGGGACTCCATAGTTCTGCTGGGGGACTTCAACGCACAGTGGGCAATGATGGAGATACTTGGAGAGGCGTGATTGGGAGGAACGGCCTCCCTGATCTGAACCAGAGTGGTTGTTTGTTGTTGGACTTCTGTGCTAGTCATGGATTGTCCATAACAAACACCATGTTCGAACATAGGGATGCTCATAAGTGTACGTGGTACCAGAGCACCCTAGGCCAAAGGTCAATGATCGATTTTATAATCGTTTCATCTGATCTGAGGCCGTATGTTTTGGACACTCGGGTGAAGAGAGGGGCAGAGCTGTCAACTGATCACCATCTGGTGGTGAGCTGGGTCAGGGGATGGGGGAGGACTCTGGACAGACCTGGTAAGCCCAAACGGGTAGTGCGGGCAAACTGGGAACGTCTGGAGGAGGCCCCTGTCCGACGACTTTCAACTCACACCTCCGGCGGAGCTTTTCGTGCATCCCTGTGGAGGCTGGGGGCATTGAACCTGAGTGGACAATGTTCAAAGTTTCCATTGCTGAAGCTGCGGCGGCGAGCTGTGGTCTTAGGGTCTTAGGTGCCTCAAGGGGCGGTAACCCATGAACACCCTGGTGGACACCGGTGGTCAGGGAAGCCGTCCGACTGAAGAAGGAGTCCTTCCGAGATATGTTATCCCGGAGGACTCCGGAGGCAGTGCAAGGTACCGACGGGCCGAAGGGCTGCAGCCTCTGCCGTGACAGAGGCAAAGCAGCGGGTGTGGGAGAAGTTCGAGAAGACATGGAGAAGGACTTTCGGTCGGCACCAAGGTGCTTCTGGAAAACCGTTCGCCACCTCAGGAGGGGGGGGAAGCGAGGAATCATCCAAGCGGTTTACAGCAAGGATGGGACGTTGTTGACCTCAACTGGGGAGGTAATAGAGCGGTGGAAGGAGCACTTTGAGGAACTCCTAAATCCAGCTGGCACGCCCTCTGTGGTAGAGGCAGAGCTGGAGGATGATGGGGGATTGTCGTCAATTTCCCTGGTGGAAGTTGCTGAGGTAGTAAAACAACTCCACAGCGGCAAAGCCCCAGGGATTGATGAGATCCGTCCAGAAATGCTGAAAGCTCTGGGTGTGGAGGGGATGTCTTGGTTGACACGCCTCTTCAACATTGCGTGGAAGTCTGGGACGGTGCCTAAGGAGTGGCAGACCGGGGTGGTGGTTCCCCTCTTTAAAAAAGGGGGTCCAGAGGGTGTGTGCCAATTATAGGGGTATCACAATTCTCAGCCTCCCTGGTAAAGTCTACTCCAAGGTACTGGAAAGGAGGGTTCGGCCGATAGTCGAACCTCGGATTGAAGAGGAACAATGCGGATTCCGTCCTGGCAGTGGAACAACGGATCAGATCTTCACTCTCGCAAGGATCTTGGAGGGGGCCTGGGAGTATGCCCAACCAGTCTGCATGTGTTTTGTGGATCTGGAGAAGGCGTATGACCGGGTCCCCCGGGAGAAATTGTGGGAGGTGCTGCGGGAGTATGGGGTGAGGGGTCCCTTCTCAGGGCCATCCATCTCTGTATGACCAAAGCGAGAGCTGTGTCCGGGTTCTCGGCAGTAAGTCGGACTCGTTCAGGTGAGGGGTTGGCCTCCGCCAGGGCTGCGCTTTGTCACCAATCCTGTTTGTAATATTTATGGACAGGATATCGAGGCGTAGTCGGGGCGGGGAGGGGTTGCAGTTCGGCGGGCTCGGGATCTCGTCGCTGCTTTTTGCAGATGATGTGGTCCTGATGGCATCATCGGTCTGTGACCTTCAGCACTCACTGGATCGGTTCGCCGCCGAGTGTGAAGCACCTCTAAATCTGAGGCCATGGTTCTCAGCAGGAAACCGATGGAGTGCTTTCTTCAGGTGGGGAGTGAGTCCTTACCCCAAGTGAAGGAGTTTAAGTACCTTGGGGTCTTGTTCGCGAGTGAGGGAACTATGGAGCGTGAGATTGGTCGGAGAATCGGAGCAGCCGGTGCGGTATTACATTCTGTGTATCGCACCGTTGTGACGAAAAGAGAGCTGAGCCAGAAGGCAAAGCTCTCGATCTACCGGGCAATTTTCGTTCCTACCCTCACCTATGATCATGAAGGCTGGGTCATGACCGAAAGAACGAGATCCAGGGTACAAGCGGCCAAAATGGGTTTCCTCAGGAGGGTGGCTGGCGTCTCCCTTAGAGATAGGGTGAGAAGCTCAGTCATCCGAGAGGAGCTCGGAGTAGAGCCGCTGCTCCTTCGCGTCGAAAGGAGCCAGTTGAGGTGGTTCGGGCATCTGGTAAGGATGCCTCCTGGGCGCCTCCCTAGGGAGGTGTTCCAGGCACGTCCAGCTGGGAGGAGGCCTCGGGGAAGACCCAGGACTAGGTGGAGAGATTATATCTCCAACCTGGCCTGGGAACGCCTCGGGATCCCCCAGTCGGAGCTGGTTGATGTGGCTCGGGAAAGGGAAGTTTGGGGTCCCCTTACTGGAGCTGCTGCCCCCGCGACCCGACTCCGGATAAGCGGATGAAGATGGATGGATGGATGAATCCGGCTTTAAACTTCTCCACAACAGTATTACGGACCTGCCTGGTGTGTTCCTTGGTCTTCATGATGCTCTCTGCGCTTTCAACAGAACCCTGAGACTATCACAGAGCAGGTGCATTTATACAGAGACTTGATCACACACAGGTGGATTCTATTTATCACCATCAGTCATTTAGGACAACATTGAATGAGTTTGCTGCACTGAAAGTAAAGGGACCGAATAATTTTGCACGCACCACTTTTCAGTTTTTTATTTGCTAAAAAAGTTTAAAATATCCAATAGATTTCGTTCCACTTCACAATTGTGTCCCACTTGTTGATGATTCTTCACAAAAAATAAAAATTGTATCTTTATGTTTGAAGCCTGAAATGTGTCAAAAGGTTGAAAACTTCAAGGGGGCCGAATACTTTCGCAAGGCACTGTATGTTGCATTAATCAGGTTATTTAGTTCATATTTGCAGTGAACATAAACCACTACTTCACTAACTACCCATCAAAACTATGCACATCACTGTGTCAGCGGCAGCTGCTGCCTACGGTACTTTTCTACACTTAGAGAGCTTTACTTCCAATAACAAACCCCATCGGACTAACGTCACATACACACACTGTCCACATGGCTACCTGTCTTAAAGGTGAAGGGTCAACGTAAAAGGACAACAATGGAGGTTTACTTTTCTATCAAGCAGCAAAAACGTTTTAGCGTCAACATCGTAACGTCCTGCAATTAGACTATCACGCATTCGCACATCGCGATGTCGAAGCTAAAACCCAACATTGTTCAGCCCTAATACATACAATATACATGAAATAATAATAGGATAACATAACAAATAACAAATATTTGAATATACAAGTTGGGAATACAAAAATGTGTAACTACTTAACTAGTAATGATAAATATGTAGATAAACCTATTGTGCAAGTTGCACTTAGTGCAATATTGTAATATCTCAGAAGTGTTCCCTTTGAAATGTCAAATTAATTGAGTGCATCTTTAATACATGAAAAATGTCACTTCAAACCTCCGCTCATTAATCTACAGAAAATGTTCTTGGACAAAAGACCCTACACCTGCTCAATAAATGACCCAACCCAACCCAAAGTCTAAAATACTGTGACCAAAGTGTTCCAATTAACTCAGACTTTTTTGGAGCCATTTGAGTCAAACCCTGCTGGAAATTAGATTAAAATGGAGGTTTAAGTTAGCCTGGAAATTCAGTCTGTAGCTTGAGTAACTCGTCAGGATTCATCATGATTTCTGGAAAGAGACCCACACATGTGTGGCGGTGCACCACACAACCAACACCAGCCGCCACACATTGCGTTTCGTTATTATTATTATTATTTTTTAACATTATTTAAAACATGCATTCTTTCAGCTGCATTTCCTTTCCCTGCTGTCCTCCATCTCTCTGTCATTCTACAGACACAGCCCTTCCCCTCTGTGCACAGTGTCTGTCTCCATGACTTTGTCGACTAGATTGAAAGAAAGGCTACCTTAGTAATAATTATAAGGTAAAATAAATTCCTGTATTGAATTTCTAATTATTTGGCAAAAGATTTCTACCTACCTTGCTGACACTAAGCTTTATGCAAATGATTGCGACGTTACAAATATGCAAATGAGCGTATGACACAATATCTATTATGTCACACGCTGTTTAGTTGTTCAGTATTACGATGATAGGCCAAATGTCATAATTAACCAGCATAGGAGACAAATTTAAATAATATTTGATATTTGTAATATTTAAACTGTGTATTATTAATATGTAGGGTATATATGTGTGTATATATATATATATATATATATTCTTCCTGTTTTATACATTTTAACCAGTGCTAACTTAAATAAAATTAACTAATTTAAATGGATGAATGAACAAACAGGTTGCCCAATTGTTATTTTCTTTATTTGCCTGCATTTATTATTTTGTTAACTAACCGTTAACCGTGTTAGTTACCTTTACATCATTAAAAATGGGCGTCTCAACTGTACCATGGTACATATATGGGTACAGTTGAGAAAAAGTTGAGACAAAAAGCACCTTATTTTATGAGCTAATTGTGGCAAATATAAACTACTTATGGGTATTGTTGATTAATACTAGTCTACAAGCTAATGGAATGTCATGTGGAAATTCACTTCTGTTCAGTATCTATTTTTGAATGAAAAATCAAAGGGCAAAAAGTGTCTCAACTGTACTCAGTCTACCCTAAAACGCATGAACTGAAATGAGCCTGGGTGGAATATAGCCCCCCGTCTGACTGTACCAGCACATGTGTTAAGGAAGGAGGTTTCAAGTTTCGCATACTCCAATCAAATGAATGGTTGTCTAGTGCTCGAGACACTGTCTCAGGCTGCTTTTTGCAATGTGCTTCATAATGCATTTAAAGCCAATTAATCCAAGCAACAACCTACAGTAAGGTAGCTCCAAACACATTGGAGCTATTACAGAGCAAAACATTCCCCAAATAATGAATGAATGAATGAATGAATGTATATGGGTAGCCTAGCCCTGCAGTAGCCAAACTACAGTAAGCCGCTAACGGGTTACAGTGTGGAGCTCATATGCTGATGCAACTCCTCCAGATATTGTATAGCAGGCTAGCGTAAAGGGAAAGGGAGAGGGAGGCGAGCGGTCAGTAACGTGGCAACCTGGCACTGTGACACCGTCATTTTTGTTGGAAATATGGCAGCGGAGTGACTAACAACCTGGATATGAACTGTAACTCACTGAACCGTTATCAGACCCGAGCCTGGCTCAGTCTTTTTCATATCACCACGACTTGACATGCTATTAGAATGTATGCTACATTATGTTTTTGTTTTAATGCAACAAAAGCATCGACAATATGGTGTAGCATAAGCAGCGTTACTCACGGACGAGGTGGAGAATTTCCTTAAGACTTGGCTCGCCGTCCACAACATAATGGCGGTGTTTTATATAAAATGTATTACAAATCCAAAGGCTGCAGAGTTTTGTCCGAGCTGCTGCTGAGGTATGTGCGCTGCTGGCCACACACACCTGCTACTGTGGAAGTACAGTGTGTGTGACTGTTTGAGTCAGAGGAGTCGCTGTGT
The DNA here is from genome assembly GCA_026937815.1 of Etheostoma perlongum. NCBI lineage: Eukaryota > Metazoa > Chordata > Actinopteri > Perciformes > Percidae > Etheostoma > Etheostoma perlongum. The sequence continues at coordinate 45,609 of JAEKDQ010001107.1, read as the reverse complement.
GGCTGTGGGGGCTCGCCACAGCCAGCATGGATGTAATTGTACTCGACAGAAGCAGGCAGAGTACGTGCTGCTTGGCACCGTACGTACGCGGTCACGCGGTGCCTACGTTACTACCGTCTCGACCGCGCAGTCACGCGTGGAAATTCATAACATTCTTTAGCCATACTGACCGTAGCAGAGACGTAGGAGGAGTTTAGTCTTTGCAAATTACGTTATGTTACTGTAGTAAAATTGACTAAATCATTGGTAAATAATAAATAAATGCTAAATTATTTTATTCATAAGCCAACAAAAGATGTGCTAGCCTAAATCGCAATTTGAATAATAGCTATTTAAAAAAAAGAGGTATTTATCTTGAAAAAAGCTTTATTAATATATAGGCTATTTAAACAACTTCTAAAGTAAGACAGCAGCGTCTTAAGCAAGGCCACTTCTACATGGCTAATAGTCATGTTTTCAACAAAAAACATCCCAGCTAACAATTTTTGGTTCCCAGAATGTTCTGGGAACGTTCGGTTTTGGCTGCGGGAACGTTCCCTGGAGGTTTGTTTTGGTTGTATTTCGGTTGTCTGTTGGTTAATTGGAAGGTTTTCCTTACGTTCTGGGAACGTTCGTTTTTTGGTAACAGAGAACGTTCTCGGAACGTTACCCTAACGTTCTCTAAAAGTTACCTACCTTTAGAGAACGTTAGGCGAACGTTACAACCTTTAGAGAACGTTAGGGGAACGTTCCCTTAGCGTTGCAACCTTTAGCGAACGTTACAGGAACGGTCCCTTAACGTTGAAACCTTTAGAGAACGTTAGGGGAACGTTCCCTTAGCGTTGCAACCTTTAGCGAACGTTATGGGAACGGTCCCTTAACGTTGAAACCTTTAGAGAACGTTAGGGGAACGTTCGCTGTAACTGTCGGTACACGATCCGTCCTGCCTGCACGATCTGTTCTGCGCATGTGCAATATGTTCACGCACGCGCAGATGATAATCATGATGTACGAGGATTTACGGCACTGCACAATCCGTTCCACAGTAGCGGTCTGCTGTTAGCCTCCACCGGAAGGCTAACGTTAGTTTAGCTAACAGTTAATTCGGCGAACTGCTAGCTGAGACAGCGAAGACCCTCAAATACAATATAACATATATATATATATATATATATATATATATATATATATACACTCACCGGCCACTTTATTAGGTACCCCATGCTAGTAACGGGTTGGACCCCCTTTTGCCTTCAGAACTGCCTCAATTCTTCGTGGCATAGATTCAACAAGGTGCTGGAAGCATTCCTCAGGGAGTTTGGTCCATATTGACATGATGGCATCACACAGTTGCCGCAGATTTGTCGGCTGCACATCCATGATGCAAATCTCCCGTTCCACCACATCCCAAAGATGCTCTATTGGATTGAGATCTGGTGACTGTGGAGGCCATTTGAGTACAGCAAACTCATTGTCATGTTCAAGAAACCAGTCTGAGATGATTCCAGCTTTATGACATGGCGCATTATCCTGCTGAAAGTAGCCTCAGAAGTTGGGTACATTGTGGTCATAAAGGGATGGACATGGTCAGCAACAATACTCAGGTAGGCTGTGGCGTTGCAACGATGGTCAATTGGTACCAAGGGGCCCAAAGAGTGCCAAGAAAATATTCCCCACACCATGACACCACCACCACCAGCCTGAACCGTTGATACAAGGCAGGATGGATCCATGCTTTCATGTTGTAGACGCCAAATTCTGACCCTACCATCCGAACGTCGCAGCAGAAATCGAGACTCATCAGACCAGGCAACGTTTTTTCCAATCTTCTATTGTCCAATTTCGATGAGCTTGTGCAAATTGTAGCCTCAGTTTCCTGTTCTTAGCTGAAAGGAGTGGCACCCGGTGTGGTCTTCTGCTGCTGTAGCCCATCTGCCTCAAAGTTCGACGTACTGTGCGTTCAGAGATGCTCTTCTGCCCACCTTGGTTGTAACGGGTGGTAATTTCAGTCACTGTTGCCCTTCTATCAACTCGAACCAGTCTGGCCATTCTCCTCTGACCTCTGGCATCATCAAGGCATTTCCGCCCACAGAACTGCCGCTCACTGGATGTTTTATCTTTTTTCGGACCATTCTCTGTAAACCCTAGAGATGGTTGTGCGTGAAAATCCCAGTAGATTAGCAGTTTCTGAAATACTCAGACCAGCCCATCTGGCACCAACAATCATGCCACGTTCAAAGTCACTCAAATCACCTTTCTTCCCCATACTGATGCTCGGTTTGAACTGCAGGAGATTGTCTTGACCATGTCTACATGCCTAAATGCACTGAGTTGCCGCCATGTGATTGGCTGCTTAGAAATTAAGTGTTAACGAGCAGTTGGACAGGTGTACCTAATAAAGTGGCCGGTGAGTGTATATATATACACAGTGTATATATATATATGACGTAACAGTGTTATATATAATATATAATAGTGGTTACGTCAGTTCTACTTTACTTGTGCTCAATTAAAACACAATCACTTAATACTTGTCTTTATTATTACTGTAAAGTCTTAATTTTTTAAGACTAAAACTAAACAGTGGGAAAAGCAGCTACAGCTAAATTGAGACTTTATAATAATAAAGACTTGCGTGATTGTATTTTAAATGAGCACAAGTAAGTAGAACTGACATAACAGCTGTTATATATTTAAACAGTTATTTTAAGTTTTGAGGGTCTTTTACATGCTGCCTCAGCTAGTGGTCAGCCAAATTAGCTGTTAGCTAAACTAACGTTAGCTTCCTGGTGGAGGCGAACAGACTTTCTTTAACTGTCTATGGGAACAGATCGTGCAGTGTCGTAAATCCGTGTTTATCATACCATTTGTGTGTATGTATGTACTATACACACACACGTACGTACATACATACATACATACATACAGTATATACAAAAGTTATATTAGTAGGAATGAATGAACAGGCTTCTCCGGGAACCATCACCTTATTGTGGTGGAGAGGTTTGTGTGTCCCTATGAACCTGAGGGCTGTGTTGTCTGGAGCTTTATGCTCCTGGTAGGGTCTCCCATGGCAAAGAGGTCTCAGGGGAGGGGCCAGACAAAGAATGGTTCAAAGACTACTATGGAAGATCAAGGAAGGGATAGAGGGACCGTTGTGACTGTTGTTTGTGCCTATGCACCAAACAAGAGTTCGGAGTATTCATCCTTCTTGGAGACCTTGAATGGAGTCCTGTATGGGGCTCCAGTAGGGACTCCATAGTTCTGCTGGGGGACTTCAATGCACACGTGGGTGATGATGGAGATACTTGGAGAGGCGTGATTGGGAGGAACGGCCTCCCTGATCTAAACCAGAGTGGCTGTCTTGGACACTCGGGTGAAGAGAGTGGCTGAGCTGTCAACTGATCACCATCTGGTGGTGAGTTGGGTCTGGGGTCAACCCACGAACACCCTGGTGGACACCGGTGGTCAGGGAAGCCGTCCGACTGAAGAAGGAGTCCTTCCGGGATATGTTATCCCGGAGGACTCCGGAGGCAGTTGCAAGGCACCAACGGGCCCGAAGGGCTGTGGCCTCTGCCGTTACAAAGGCAAAGCAGCGGGTTGTGGGAGAAGTTCGGAGAAGACATGGAGAAGGACTTTTGGTCGGCACCAAGGTGCTTCTGGAAAACTGTTCGCCACCTCAGGAGGGGGAAGCGGGGAATCATCCAAGCTGTATACAGTAAGGATGGGACGTTGTTGAGCTCAACTGGGGAGGTAATAGAGCGGTGGAAGGAGCACTTTGAGGAACTCGTAAATCCAGCTGACACGCCCTCTGTGGTAGAGGCAGAGCTGGAGGATGATGGGGGAATTGTCATCAATTTCCCTGGTGGAAGTTGCTGAGGTAGTCAGCATCCGTCCAGAAATGCTGAAAGCTCTGGGTGTGGAGGGGATGTCTTGGTTGACACGCCTCTTCAACATTGCGTGGAAGTCTGGGACGGTGCCTAAGGAGTGGCAGACAGGGGTGGTGGTTCCCCTCTTCAAAAAGGGGGACCAGAGGGTGTGTGCCAAGTACAGGGGTATCACACTTCTCAGCCTCCCTGGTAAAGTCTACTCCAAGGTGCTGCAAAGGAGGGTTCGGCCGATAGTTGAACCTCGGATTGAAGAGGAAGCGGATTCCGTCCTGGCCGTGGAACAACGGATCAGATCTTCACTCTCGCAAGGATCTTGGAGGGGGCCTGGGAGTATGCCCAACCAGTCTGCATGTGTTTTGTGGATCTGGAGAAGGCGTATGACCGGGTCCCCCCGGGAGAAATTGTGGGAGGTGCTGCGGGAGTATGGGGTGAGGGGGTCTCTTCTCAGGGCTATCCAATCTCTGTATGACCAAAGCGAGAGCTGTGTCCGGGTTCTCGGCAGTAAGTCGGACTCGTTCCAGGTGAGGGGTTGGCCTCCACCAGGGCTGCGCTTTGTCACCAATCCTGTTTGTAATATTTATGGACAGGATATCGAGGCGTAGTCGGGGCGGGGAGGGGTTGCAGTTCGGTGAGCTCGGGCTCTCATCGCTGCTTTTTGCAGATGATGTGGTCTTGATGGCATCATCGTTCTGTGACCTTCAGCACTCACTGGATCAGTTCACAGCCGAGTGTGAAGCGGCTGGGATGAGGATCAGCACCTCTAAATCTGAGGCTATGGTTCTCAGCAGGAAACCGATGGAGTGCTTTCTTCAGGTAGGGAGTGAGTCCTTACCCAAGTGAAGGAGTTTAAGTACCTTGGGGTCTTGTTCGCGAGTGAGGGGACCATGTGAGATTGGTCAGAGAATCGGAGCAGCCGGTGCGGTATTACATTCCGTTTATCGCACCGTTGTGACGAAAAGAGAGCTGAGCCAGAAGGCAAAGCTCTCGATCTACCGGGCAATTTTTGTTCCTACCCTCACCTATGGTCATGAAGGCTGGGTCATGACCGAAAGAACAAGATCCAGGGTACAGGTGGCCGAAATGGGTTTCCTCAGGAGGGTGGCTGGCGTCTCCCTTAGAGATAGGGTGAGAAGCTCAGTCATCCGAGAGGAGCTCGGAGTAGAGCCGCTGCTCCTTCGCGTCGAAAGGAGCCAGTTGAGGTGGTTCGGGCATCTGGTAAGGATGCCTCCTGGGCGCCTCCCTAGGGAGGTGTTCCAGGCACGTCCAGCTGGGAGGAGCCTCGGGGAAGACCCAGGACTAGGTGGAGAGATTATATCTCCAACCTGGCCTGGGAACGCCTTGGGATCCCCCAGTCGGAGCTGGTTGATGTGGCTCGGGAAAAGGAAGTTTGGGGTCCCCTACTGGAGCTGCTGGCCCCGCGACCCGATATCGGATAAGCGGATGAAGATGGATGGATGGATGGAATGAACGGGCAAACTTGATGGCATTTCAAAACTTTAATATTCAAACAAATAAAAAAATGAAAAAAAGAAAAGGATGTAGTGCAAGATGCATAAAGATGTGTTTGTATAGTGTGTGCAAAATAAGTTAAAACAAAATATATATATTAATAAAAAATTGAAAAAGGGGCTCCATGGTTTCACGGCTACTCAACTGGCCTATAAAGAAATAAACAAAAGTTAGACATGTAATACTAAGAATGAACACATTGACAAAAGAATTTTTTTATGAACTTTATTATGAACATCACGCAGAAAAACTTCAATTTACCGTCTGTGTGGGGCAAACTTCAGAACTCGCCCAATAAAATCCTCCGCTTCTGCAGCAGTCAGCGCAGGGAAGGTTTTCTGGCAGGCCGCTAAAGTAGAAGTCAAAATGAAGCAAAGTCAAATTAAAACCTATTTTCAGCCAAGCTAAGCATAATACTAATGTGAACAATAAAATAACACCTGCCTGTTATAACCCTGCATACAGCCAGGTCCTGGAAGGCTTTCTTTGTTTTCTTCCCCGCAGGCTGTACTGTCTCAGCACATCATTTGTTCCAACTTGCCGCAGCATGCGGCGGATGGCATCACCTTCAGTACAACCACCGAGGGTTAACAGGAAAAGTTGCTGTAAAACATATAGTAACAAATTATACATATAGTGTAGAGCTAGTACAATCTCATTTTGTTAGAGAAGTCAGTTTATTTAAGATATTGGATTTTATGCCATTATATAGACTTGAGTCTTCTTACCTCTCATTTTAATCTCCATGTCTGAGCCGGAGGTGGCTCTGTGGGATGACTCACCTCCCTCTGTGTGAGTTCTTCTGTTTAAAACAACAAAAACGTTATGTTACTCTAGTGATCCTTACCATTAAATTGTACTTCATTGCAAACTCAAAATTCAAAGCAAGTGTACCTTCAACTGGGTCCCAAGATGAAGTGGCAATCCGTGGTAGGGTCACTAAAGACTCATCCTGCTCTGGGCGCTGGTTTCCTGCATGGCGTTGATACATCTAAAAATAAATTATATAGGATTATTATATAGGATGATTAAGTTGATAGGTTGCCTGCACATGCCATTACAAAATATGAACCTATTCTGTTACATTAGACAATATATATATGTAAAAACTTACATGCAGGTGGTGGAGGAAGCGTTATCTGCTGAGCTGAAAACAGACAGGAAGAGACAAACATCAGAACAGTCACATGATATGCGCCATGTTGACTGTCAGTGGTTCCATGTTAAGAAATATGACTTATATATGGTTTCTTATATGCATGCATACAGACAGGGCTTCCAGACACATGCTCCGTCCTGGACAATTTATCTGGTCGTGCAACAGATTCATCTGTAATACAGAGGCCATAGAATTTGTACTGATTGCAAAATATGCAATTTGAAATATGTAAAAAAAAAAGTAGTCTATAATTAAGGTCTTACCATCGCTTGAAGAATCTGTCATGAACCTCCTTGGGCGTGGTGCTACCTTTTTTGGAAACTTGCTTCATCTTCCAGCATCGTCTCGATGCTGGAAGTGTCCATTAGCTGCCGACACCGGTCCACAGCTTTGGCGTAGAATCTATGTTAAGAGAACATTTGTGATCCAGTAGCGCGAAAAAAGAAAAGCATTTCCATACAGAGAAAAGGATTTATCAACATATAGTATAGCAGCAATAGGTTACCTGTACACAGCCATATTTTTTAAACTGGATATTTGACCCAGCTGCTGCTGGGCAAATGGCACGCTTTGGCTTGGAGCAGAGGGAGGTGACAGGGAGCTCCTGAAGAGCATGAGCAGCTCATCCATCTTCTCCTCAAATGTATCCATCCGCTGTGCCATGCAGGTAACTGGTGTCCTTATGGCTATGAAAAAAGGAATGCTGTTAGTTTTGTTGTTATACATTATCTACTTATATGTGAACAACTTAAGTGAGTCTTCTTACCTCTCATTTCCGTCTCCATGGCTGAGCCACCTCCATTTTTTTGTGAAGATGTTCTTCTGTTAAGAACAACAAAAAAGTTAAAGTTCCTCTCGTCATGCAATTGTATTTAATTGAAAAAATTCAAAGACATTGTTTGTGACAGGATTTCTGCATTGTAGCCCAGAGACTTTGTAATGGGGAGACACAACATCCACAGAAATGCATGGGGTTACTTTGTAAAGCCAGCACTGCAGCTGTGTAGCAAGATTGCGACGAGGGGGAATATTTGAAAAAAAAAAAGTGAGTTGTTTAATTCAGCCAAACTTTTCTTTTTGGTCAACTTGATCAGAACTGGAATATAACAAAGCCATACGAGGGAAAGAGTTTAATCTTAAACCACAAACCCTCACATTACATCATTAAACTGTAAAGTACTTCGCTTACCTTTCCGTGAGCTTGCCAAACTGTGCAGCGTGGTCGGTCCACGGTTGGTTTTCTTTATCACCTAACACGTGAATCGGTCACCTCAGAGCAGAGGCCCCCCCTACTGGGGTGGGGGTGTAACGGTTCTGTTTGCAAACTTGAATTAAAGAAGTGAATTTTCTTAGTTGTGAAAATCGTTCTATTGATAGATTCTTGTTTTAAGTATTTTCACTAAGCAGTTAAAAAACCAAAGTCAAGCACAAACTTTGTTATTGTTTTAAGCTAAATTGATATCAGCCTTAAAATAAATAGATCTTGCTATGTGGTTTATCATACTTAGATTCAGGGCTGCCAACTTTCACGCATTGGCCGTGAGACACACGCATTTGACTGGTTTCACACGCTCACACGCCACACCCCCGATTTCTCACGCTGAAGTGTCAACCCGGTTGGTCAATTTCTGAAAGATGAGTTTATCTATTTATCTACCTGTTGAGCCACTCGTGATCGACTAGTATGTGCTTTCAGAGACTGTGAGGGGGTTCAAGAGCGCTCCCTGTCTGTGGAATTTTTGAAATGTTGCAAACTGAGAACATTTTTTTTCACGATCCATCCCAGGTGCATTACCCCGGCTTCAGGTATGAGCTCTGAGTATTACAGACCCGTCCGTCGCTTGGTGACCACTCTCTCTGTAACAATAGAGGTGAGCAGCGCGGGCTGGTAGCGTAGCAACTTCAGTTCATTTTAGTGGACCCGCTCTGACAGTGACGCGTTGCATCTGTGCGTAGACCTCTGATAATGAGCAGCGTACAGCCTCCTCTAAACTCTGTCAGAGACCAGAGACCCAAATGGGCCTCTGTGTCTGTCAGACGGTCTGAATGAGATTCACCATATCAGCGGAGCAATGACATGCACACCAGACTATATTACAACTCTCCAAATCTCGGACAACAGAGATGGGAGGAGTTATATTTTGAATGTGCACAAAGTTGTAAACATGAGCAGAAATCTGATGAAACACATCTGAGCTATACTATACTACAGTGAGGAAAATAAGTATTTGAACACCCTGCTATTTTGCAAGTTCTCCCACTTAGAAATCATGGAGGGGTTTGAAATTGTCATCGTAGGTGCATGTCCACTGTGAGAGACATATTCTAAAAAAACAAATCCAGAAATCACAATGTATGATTTTTAACTATTTATTTGTATGATACAGCTGCAAATAAGTATTTGAACACCTGTCTATCAGCTACAATTCTGACTCTCAAAGACCTGTTAGTCTGCCTTCAAAATGTCCACCTCCACTCCATTTATTATCCTAAATTAGATAAGCACCTGTTTGAGGTCGTCAGCTGCATAAAGACACCTGTCCAACCCATACAATCAGTAAGAATCCAACTACTAACATGGCCAAGACCAAAGAGCTGTCCAAAGACACTAGAGACTAAATTGTACACCTCCACAAGGCTGGAAAGGGCTACGGGGACATTGCCAAGCAGCTTGGTGAAAAAAGTTCCCATGTTGGTGCAATCATTAGAAAATGGAAGAAGCTAAACATGACTGTCAATCTCCCTCGGACTGGGGCTCCATGCAATATCTCACCTCGTGGGGTCTCAATGATCCTAAGAAAGGTGAGGAATCAGCCCAGAACTACACGGGAGGAGCTGGTCAATGTCCTGAAAAGAGCTGGGACCACAGTTTCCAAGGTTACCGTTGGTAATACACTAAGACATCATGGTTTGAAATCATGCATGGTACAGAAGGTTCCCCTGTTTAAACCAGCACATGTCAAGGCCGTCTTAAGTTTGCCAATGACCATTTGGATGATCCAGAGGAGTCATGGGAGAAAGTCATGTGGTCAGACGAGACCAAAGTAGAACTTTTTGGTCATAATTCCACTAACCGTGTTTGGAGGAAGAAGAATGATGAGTACCATCCCAAGAACAACATCCCTACTGTGAAGCACGGGGGTGGTAGCATCATGCTTTGGGGGTGTTTTTCTGCACATGGAACAGGGCAACTGCACTGTATTAAGGAGAGGATGACCAGGGCCATGTATTGCGAGATTTTGGGAACAACCTCCTTCCCTCAGTTAGAGCATTGAAGATGGGTCGAGGCTGGGTCTTTCAACATGACAATGACCCGAAGCACACAGCCAGGATAACCAAGGAGTGGCTCTGTAAGAAGCATATCAAGGTTCTGGCATGGCCTAGCCAGTCTCCAGACCTAAACCCAATAGAGAATCTTTGGAGGGAGCTCAAACTCTGTTTCTCAGCGACAGCCCAGAAACCTGACTGATCTAGAGAAGATCTGTGTGGAGGAGTGGGCCAAAATCCCTTCTCCAGTGTGTGCAAACCTGGTGAAAAACTACAGGAAACATTTGACCTCTGTAATTGCAAACAAAGGCTACTATACCAAATATTAACATTGATTTTCTCAGGTGTTCAAATACTTATTTGCAGCTGTATCATGCAAATAAATAGTTAAAAAATACATTGTGATTTCTGGATATTTATTTTTTAGATTATGTCTCTCACAGTGGACGTGCACCTACGATGACAATTTCAGACCCCTCCATGATTTCTAAGTGGGAGAACTTGCAAAATAACAGGGTGTTCAAATACTTATTTTCCTCACTGTACATATACGATACTGCAATGTTGGGCCACTATTGTGCTTCTCTAACCTCGGTGCATCTCTAAATGTAACTGTAAATAATTCATTAAAAGTCTTTATTTCCCAAAAAAGTAAATACAGTAAGTGGAGCACAGAGGATGAGGGCCAAACATTACTGAGCCTTGGCACAAAGGTTAAAGGATTAGAATTTATGTAAATAAGTGGTTCTCATTCTTTAGAATTTCAGTGGTTTTAGCTGATCCCTCAACATTAATTTAACTTTGGGTCCCTGGTCCCTACACCAGGGACCCCTGGACCTGTTCACCACAAACCCAAATCTTCGCAGCTGTTGCTACTGACATATGCTACTGTCTCTTCAAGTGGCTCATTATGTTTGGCACATTGTCTGGGTCAGTTCTTGTATCATAAGAAGGTAATACAATGTGTAATCAAGTGATGACTGATTAACATTAATCCATCCATCCATCCATCTTCATCCGCTTATCCGGAGTCGGGTCGCGGGGGCAGCAGCTCCAGTAGGGGACCCCAAACTTCCCTTTCCCGAGCCACATCAACCAGCTCCGACTGGGGGATCCCGAGGCGTTCCCAGGCTAGGTTGGAGATATAATCTCTCCACCTAGTCCTGGGTCTTCCCCGAGGCCTCCTCCCAGCTGGACGTGCCTGGAACACCTCCCTAGGGAGGCGCCCAGGAGGCATCCTTACCAGATGCCCGAACCACCTCAACTGGCTCCTTTCGACGCGAAGGAGCAGCGGCTGTACTCCGAGCTCCTCTCGGATGACTGAGCTTCTCAACCTATCTCTAAGGGAGACGCCAGCCACCCTCCTGAGGAAACCCATTTCGGCCGCTTGTACCCTGGATCTCGTTCTTTCGGTCATGACCCAGCCCTTATGACCATAGGTGAGGGTAGGAACGAAAATTGCCCGGTAGATCGAGAGCTTTGCCTTCTGGCTCAGCTCCCTTTTCGTCACAACGGTGCGATAAATAGAATGTAATACCGCACCAGCTGCTCCGATTCTCCGACCAATCTCATGGTCCCCTCACTCGCGAACAAGACCCCAAGGTACTTAAACTCCTTCACTTGGGGTAAGGACTCACTCCCTACCTGAAGAAAGCACTCCATCGGTTTCCTGCTGAGAACCATGGCCTCAGATTTAGAGGTGCTGATCCTCATCCCAGCCGCTTCACACTCGGCGGCGAACCGATCCAGTGAGTGCTGAAGGTCACAGACCAATGACGCCATCAGGACCACATCATCTGCAAAAAGCTGCGATGAGATCCCGAGCCCACCGAACTGCAACCCTTCCCCGCCCCGACTACGCCTCGATATCCTGTCCATAAATATTACAAACAGGATTGGTGACAAAGCGCAGCCCTGGCGGAGGCCAACCCACACCTGGAACGAGTCCGACTTACTGCCGAGAACCCGACACAGCTCTTTGGTCATACAGAGATTGGATGGCCCTGAGAAGGGACCCCCTCACCCCATACTCCCGCAGCACCTCCCACAATTTCTCCTGGGGGACCCGGTCATACGCCTTCTCCAGATCCACAAAACACATGCAGACTGGTTGGGCATACTCCCAGGCCCCCTCCAAGATCCTTGCGAGAGTGAAGATCTGATCCGTTGTTCCACGGCCAGGACGGAATCCGCATTGTTCCTCTTCAATCCGAGGTTCGACTATCGGCCAAACCCTCCTTTCCAGTACCTTGGAGTAGACTTTACCAGGGAGGCTGAGAAGTGTGATACCCCTGTAATTGGCACACACCCTCTGGTCCCCCTTTTTAAAGAGGGGAACCACCACCCCGGTCTGCCACTCCTTAGGCACCATCCCAGACTTCCACGCAATGTTGAAGAGGCGTGTCAACCAAGACATCCCCTCCACACCCAGAGCTTTCAGCATTTCTGGACGGCTCTCATCAATCCCTGGGGCTTTGCCGCTGTGGAGTTGTTTTACTACCTCAGCAACTTCCACCAGGGAAATTGACGACAATCCCCCATCATCCTCCAGCTCTGCCCCTACCACAGAGGGCGTGCCAGCTGGATTTAGGAGTTCCTCAAAGTGCTCCTTCCACCGCTCTATTACCTCCCCAGTTGAGGTCAACAACGTCCCATCCTTACTGTAAACAGCTTGATGATTCCTCGCTTCCCCCCTCCTGAGGTGGCGAACGGTTTTCCAGAAGCACCTTGCTGCCGACCGAAAGTCCTTCTCCATGTCTTCTCCGAACTTCTCCCACACCCGCTGCTTTGCCTCTGTCACGGCAGAGGCTGCAGCCCTTCGGGCCCGTCGGTACCTTGCAACTGCCTCCGGAGTCCTCCGGGATAACATATCTCGGAAGGACTCCTTCAGTCGGACGGCTTCCCTGACCACCGGTGTCCACCAGGGTGTTCGTGGGTTACCGCCCCTTGAGACACCTAAGACCCTAAGACCACAGCTCGCCGGCGCAGCTTCAGCAATGGAAACTTTGAACATTGTCCACTCAGGTTCAATGCCCCCAGCCTCCACAGGGATGCACGAAAAGCTCCGCCGGAGGTGTGAGTTGAAAGTCCGTCGGACAGGGGCCTCCTCCAGACGTTCCCAATTTACCCGCACTACTCATTTGGGCTTACCAGGTCTGTCCAGAGTCCTCCCCCATCCCCTGACCCAGCTCACCACAGCTGATCAGTTGACAGCTCTGCCCCTCTCTTCACCCGAGTGTCCAAAACATACGGCCTCAGATCAGATGAGATGATTATAAAATCGATCATTGATCTTTGGCCTAGGGTGCTCTGGTACCACGTACACTTATGAGCATCCCTATGTTCGAACATGGTGTTTGTTATGGACAATCCATGACTAGCACAGAAGTCCAACAACAAACAACCACTCTGGTTCAGATCAGGGAGGCCGTTCCTCCCAATCACGCCTCTCCAAGTATCTCCATCATTGCCCACGTGTGCGTTGAAGTCCCCCAGCAGAACTATGGAGTCCCCTACTTGAGCCCCATACAGGACTCCATTCAAGGTCTCCAAGAAGGCCGAATACTCCGAACTCCTGTTTGGTGCATATGCACAAACAACAGTTTCCCCCCCCATCACCCGCAGGCGTAGGGAGGCGACCCTCTCGTCCACCGGGGTAAACTCCAACGCAGCGGCGCTCAGCCGGGGGCTTGTGAGTATCCCCACACCCGCCCGGCGCCTCACACCCTGGGCAACTCCGGAGTAGGACAGAGTCGAACCCCTATCCAGGAGTACAGTTCCAGAACCGAGACTGTGCGCAGAAGTAAGCCCCACCAGATCTAACTGGTAGCGCTCCACCTCCCGCACAAGTTCCGGCTCCTTCCCCCACAGAGAGGTGACGTTCCACGTCCCCAGAGCCAGCCTCTGCCGCCCGGGTCCGGTCCGTCGAGGTCCCTGACCTTCGACGCCACCCATGTGGCAGCGCACCCGACCCCAGCGGTTCCTCCCACAGGTGGTGGGCCCATGGGATGGAGATAGTGGGGCCACGTAGCTTCTTCGGGCTGTGCCCGACCGGGCTCCGTGGCAAACCCGGCCACCAGGCACTCGCTGACGAGCCCTCCGTCCGGGCCTGGCTCCAGACGGGGGCACCGGGCCTCATCTGGGCAGGGTCACTCCCTCTCTTCCTCGATTTTGCATAGGGTTTTTGATCAAGTGATGACTGATTAACATTAATGTAAATGCTAAATGCCCTAATATCTGTTGATACTACAACACTGCAAAGGCTCTTAACCCTACAGTTTTGCACATATCATGTACAACTTGATTTCTCCATTTTTTTGCACAAAACTCTCCAGAAAGTGCCATCATTTACAGATACCTGGGACAGTCGCCATGTAAGTCTATGAGTAAAAAGTATTTTTGGGCCAAGGGGGATCACATGACGTTTGGCCACTATTTTTGTATTTGCTTCAAAGCCCTACACACAAGCTCTGGCTTTCTGGGAGATGTCAGCAAAATATATGGTTTTTTTTTTGTTTATTTGCAAAACAACATCTGAAAGAAAACACAGCAGTGTGTGCATTCTGCAATGTAACACTAACCGACACAGCTGGGACCCCCTAAAATGTGTATCTGCACTAAGTAAGGAAGCAAAAACAAAGGGAAGTTTGGTCTTGACTCTGTCTCACCCTGCCTTGGTCTTGGTCTGTTCTCGGTCTCAACCCCTCAAAGTCTTGGTCTAGCTCACCCAGTAATGCCGCTTGGCCCGGGTTTGAATCCGACCTGCTTTCCCCCCCCTTTCATGCCTATCAACTGTAATAAAGGGAAAAGCCCCAAAAAATAATCTTAAAAAAAAAAGAGTCTCTGTCTTGATACACTCTGGTCTTGGTAATGACTTGGTCATTGACTACAACACAAGTCCTTTTTAGGTTTCTGGGATCCACAATCTCTCAGGACCTGAAGTGGGCATCCTACAAGACACTTCCAGAGAAAAGGCCCAGCAGAGATGTTCTTCCTGCACCCGCTTATAGAAGTTCAACCGTCCTCAGGAGCTGCAATTTTACACCCCAATCATCCAGTCTGTTCTCTGCACGTCCATCACTGCGTGGTTTGGATCGGCCCCCAAACAGGACAGGAACAGACTGCAATGGAGGGCCGGGGCTGCAGAAAAAAAATCATTGGTGCCAACTGCTTGTACATGTTCGCATGCTTGGCCGATAAAGCTGATTCTGAAAAGAGTCAACGCATTTAAAATACACAGTGCCCTTCTGTACCACCAGTTCTTTTATGGAAAAGATGGACTTGATAAGCAAGGACACTTTTATACAAAAATTGTCCAATGAGCAACATACTAGCCAATGGGTGGCAACAATCGCCCGAAAACCAGTCAGTATCTACTGTTAGGGTTAGGGTTAATCCGTGAAGAGAACACCTCTCCAAAGTGCCAGACACCATCGAAGGTGAGCGTTTGCCCACTCAATTCGGTTATGATGACAAACTCCCCTCACCCCTGGACCCACCCACTACAGTAAAACTGCATATTTTAGAGTGGCCTTTTATTGTGGCCAGCCTAAGGCACACCTGTGCAATTATCATGCTGTCTAATCATCAACAATATTTAATTAGATCTTTGAGTTCAGCTCATGAAAATAGCAATAGCAGCTAACAGCTAGCAGATAACTCAAGCAGCTAACCAGGCAAGAACAAGACAGGGTAGGTGAATTAAAACAATGTCTGACTTGAAAACGCATCTTGATGTTACGTGAGGGCCCTGTTCATGTTGTACAGACATATTAATTGCATTGTGTGTCTGCTAAGAGGCACAAAGGCACTCTAAGATTTGCCCCGTTAATTGCCATTTTAGCTCAGTGGAAGCTTGTCCACGTAGCTGCAGCTGCTCCGTGTTGCCTGCACGGATTCAGGTCGGGGTCGAAAGTACTCGCATATTTATAGCGATCAGTATTAACATAGAAATTGGCCGGAATCTTCCTTTAAAAAGCCAAAGTGAATGGCCATTCTTAACCTTTTTCTTTGACCAAAGCGCCATCTAGTGAGCTCAGAAAATAAAGAAAAGGGTTCACAAAGCTTAATTTGGCCATCACTAGCTGTAGGTAGGAGGGGAAAGGGCAGTCTTTTTCGATATAGTTAAAACATCTTTTTTCTATTGAGATTAGTATTTGATCTGCTGCCATTGAGCAGCTCCACTGGAGCGGGTAGAGGTTAAGTTCCTTAAGGGCACCTCAGCGGTTTCACAATCCCCACCTTTCAGTCTGGGGATTGAACTGACGACCTCCCAGTCAAAAAAGCTTCAATCTCTGACATTTAGGCCCCCGCTGCTCCTCGTGGTGCAAAAGGTTAGGTCAGCTCATAACCTGTAGGTAGCAGTGGTGGAAGACGTGTTCAGATCCTTCAACTTAAGTAAAAGTACTTGTACTCTGTAATAATACTCTGTAAGTCCAGCATATGAAAATGATACTTCAGTAAAAGCATGTTAGTATCATCAGGAAAATGTACTTAAAGTGTCAAAAGTAAAAGTACTCAATGTAAAAAAAAATCCTTACATTTTAATCTTCTGCATACTTTGGTCAACTTTTGTTAAGTGCTCTATGAATAACATTTGATTGATTGAAGCTGGAAACAATCCAAACTGTGTTGTTTTTAATCGGCTAATCATATCAGCCGTAATTGTAGGCCTGTGTATTGTTGGGTAGTTTCAGTTATAATAAAACATTGTATTTTTTCAACTTAAAGTAACAAAAGCTGTCAGGTGAATGTATTAGAGTAAAAATATTTCTCTCTGAAATGCAGAGTAGAAGTAGAAAGTGGCATGTAAAGAAAAGACTCAAGTAAAGTAAAAGTACCTCAACATGTGGACTTGAGTAAATCTACTTAATTACATTTTGGACACACACACTTAAGGTCAGTGCTAAAAAAAAAAACACAGCCTTTAAATAAGGACTAGATAATACTTAATTTTAAAAAGGCAAGAACAGGAAGCACTATTCCAGAACTACATCATATGGTCATGTCACAAAAGGATCCAAAGAGAAACCAGGGGACCAGCTGTGATTTATTTGTGAATAACATCAAAAAGAGGACTAACACAGTAAGAGCACTGGTGGTGGATGTTGCTCAGGGGTGGGGGGAGGTTCCCACCTTGACAAATCAACCCGGCATTTTTCACATCAGACAACAAGGATTGAACAAACTGCTTTGGCATGAGGGGCCAATTCCCTTCCAACGCCGCTGGCTCTCTTTCGGTTCATCCCCTCGCTGCTACCGCGGCCATTCAATCACACAGTACAACTGAACAGTGTGAGGTGTTCAATTGACTGTCAAAACAAGATTACTTAACAAGTCGTGCTCCAGGATAAGAAGCAATCCTGGAAAGGCAAACAGGGAACAAGCCCTAAAAATCTCAAACATTCTGGAAAGTGATCAATTTTCGTGTCACCACAGGAAACACAGTGGGCCAAATCACTGGTTGATGACTTTTCCACCGACAAGGTGCCAATGCTGGAAAACTTGAACCAAGGAAAGAGCAACAGGGACTCAAATTCAAAACAAACCCATAAGTCAAGAGTCTTGTTGCAGAAAATAAGCCCTGGCATGCTGTTGGTAAAAGATTCATCAGCATTGTATTTATTGTAATTGTTATAAGTTAAAAGTAATGTTATGTAGTTGCTTTCGACTCGAGGCCTTTCTGTTTGCACTGTAAAAACCTTCCAGTAGTTTCATGGCTCAGCACTGGCACTTTGTTGTTCAAAAGTCGTGACATATCAAAAGGGAAGGGGAAGGGGGGATCAGGCGTGTTTCCTCGGGACATAGGACCCATGCTAGTGTTGCACACTTCACAACAAGTTACAGGTGACACACAACGAGACATTCTCCCTTTTCACATCACAGCCTGGAGTCATTAGGTCACAGGAAGCGGATTCCTGCTCCGAACTGGACACCGTCACATATCCTATGAGAGGAGAGAAGAAAGAACAAAGGAGAAATGAGGAATTACTGTCATCCTAAAACAAGTCCTATACAGTGCCTTGCGAAAGTATTCGGCCCCCTTGAAGTTTTCAACCTTTTGACACATTTCAGGCTTCAAACATAAAGATATAAAAATTTTATTTTTTGTGAAGAATCACCAACAAGTGGGACACAATTGTGAAGTGGAACGAAATCTATTGGCTATTTTAAACGAATACTTTCGCAAGGCACTGTATGTAACAGTGCCGTGTGCAGCATTTTGAAGAAAAGGAGACGATCCAAACGAAGACGCTGAACCATTGTTGGGCATGCTGGCTGTTGGGAGAAATTAAGGCCTGACAACTCTACAGACTGACCTCATGAGATGGCGTATGTATGGCACGCCAATTCATGTCATTATCGGCGTGTTATAAAGACGCATACTCGCTTTTTAGCGTGTTTAGCAACACCGTTTGGCCTCCATTGACTTATATTACCTTGCAATAGCGTGTGAATTTACGCTGTAGCGAGTAGTATGAAAGGGCGGAGGTTGGTCGGGGTGGAGGATGGGTAAAACACAGGACTTTCACCCAGGAGACCGGGGGATCATGTCCTGCGTGTCGCGTTTCCTTCGTGTCTGTGTGTCACGTTTCCTACACTCTTTTCCCAAACCCAACCCGCGCATCACGTTTTCTAAACTCAACTCATAAAATCTACCCAAATTCAGAAATATGTAGGATATTACTACAGACGTTCCTGTAACCATACGTTGCAGTGTCTACTGTAATGTAGACTGGAGCGTGCAGTGCGTGCTCGACGTCGCTGTTTGCAGAACGTTATCGCTCAGCAGCTAGGATGCTCACATCGCTATAGTTACGGTTAGAATTATTGGTCTTGGTGTGGACGGCCCTTTATGCTGCATTTCATTTAATGACGGCACACCAAAGTTGAATGCATTCACAAGTCGGCTGTTTCATTGTGCGATTAGCTCTATCCAGGTAAGCCATTGTTGGCAGTACTACAGACGCTGTTTTTCACAACATCGCCTGATTCAAGTAAAATTACAGACAGCACAAAACTCAGGGGTGACCCAAGGTACCGTGATGATACTAGTCCCGGATGAATGGGGCTCTAGTTGTTTTTTGTGAAAGTCAGTAACATGAGTGAGCCTTTGTCCTTGAATATGTATGAATTTTAGTTACTAGCAGTCTACCTGTCTCCACTCTGAACTCCCATGGGCACACAGTAGTTGAGTTCCAGTCTGGCAATGTTGCCAAGCCGCAGCACGATGCCCGCTCCGTACGACCAGCGAATGCACTCGGCTAGCTTCTGAAGGTGTGCCCGCGGACCATCGCCTGCACACACAGAAAACACTCAACAGGTTACTAGGCGTGGGAGGAAAAAAATCAATACAGCATAGTATTGTAATATTTTTTTCCGTGGCAAATCTGCCCACCCACCATAGTTGAGGTTGCAGAGGTTGCCGGGCGTTGAGGAAGAAGTGCGTTCTGAAAAGGTCTCCGAAGCCACCCTTGCCCGGTCTGAAGGGCAGTGGAGTGTAGAGGTGCAGACCCCCGGCCCAATACGCCTCTCCACCCAGGTAGTCACCTGGAGCGCGTGCACACACACACACACACACTTAAGCTGCTGGACTACACTACTTAATAGTATACTACCAGTGGTGGAATATAACTAAGTACAGTACATTTACCCAAGTTACTGTACTTAAGTAGAAAATTACTTTCAAAAGTACTTTAATCTTTTCTTTTCCTGCCACTTTCTACTTCTACTCTGCTACATTTCAGAGACAAATATTCTCATCTAAAGCTGTCAGATGAATGTAGAAAAACTCCACTACATTCATCTGACAGCTTTAGTTACTGGTTACTTTATACATTAAGATATTTCAAACAAAACATAGGTCGTTTATAAAATAAGATGTTTTACTAAAAATTAAACTACCCATTAATATACAGGCCTACAAGTCCAGCTGAAATGATAAACACAGAACTGTTTGGGTCATTTCTAGTTTGTGATGTGAATGTGAGAAATTTTCTGCATTGCGTATTTCACTTTTAATACTTTAAGTACATTTTCCTGATGATGCTTACATTCTTTTTTACTTGAGAACATTTTAAAAAGCAAAGGATCTGAGTACATCTTTCACTACTGGACACTAACATATACATTCAGCTCAAGAGCACTGTGTACTTCTCTTCTTGTCTGCGTTTTATCGTCTAGGACAGTAGCCAGATGTAGCCTTTCCCCTTTTGACGTAGATAATGGATTAACCACAGTATCAATGTAAGAAACAGCTGATCATTGTTCCAAAATGTGGATTATTTTAACCACAACTAACATTCTACATTTCCTTTGGTCACGTTTTCTACGACTGCCGGACGGAACAGTTTTTACCTTCACTCTGTGGTCCGATGCTGTACATCCCAAACCCTCGTACACTGGTGGGACCGCCAAGGTAGAACCTGGACAAAAGACACATCTGTCATTGAACCATCCACTCAGAGTGCAGTAGTGTCATAAACCTCACAAATCTGCAATTTAAAAACAGTGATCAGTGAGTCATTAATAACACAAAGTTGCAAACAATAAAAAGGTTTGGGTGACAAACGATAACATATTAAACAAATGGGTAGGGCTGGGCGATATGGAGAAAATCATATATTACGATATTTTTGACCAAATACCTTGATATTCATACTGCAACGATATTATAGTGTTGACGATTGGTGCTGTCACAAAATATTTACACAATGAGATGTTTGATAAATAATCATCAGTATTGTGGATATAATGACTAAGTGGGTAAAGGCAAATAATAGAACAGTCTGGTAAGTTCAGAAAATGACATAACTTTACTGTAATGCAGCCTTTAAAGCTTCAGTGGGTAACTTTTGTAAAAATGTATTTTTAACATACTTGTTAAAACTGTCACTATGCCCTGACAGTAGAATATGAGACAGATAATCTGTGAAAAAAATCAAGCTCCTGTGGCTCCTCCCTGTGCTCCTACTGCCACTTGCAGAAATACACCGCTCCCAGTCAAAAACAGCCAATCAGAGCCAGGAGGAGTGTCTTAGCAGTGTCAATCACTCTCGTGTATGCGCTGCTCATACCCCTCCCCCCCCTCCCCCTTCCCCCGCACAGCGCACAGCACGTACCGTGTTCAAGCTCAAGATTGCCCGTGTGCTGCAGCTGTGCTAATCACGGAGAAACAACTTTTCAGTAAAACTGCTAATTTGTCGAGTGACACCTGCTCAGAAAACAAAGATGGGCAAACAGAAGAAGACGAAAAGCGAGCTAAAAAGAAAGAATTAGACCGAGTCCGAAATTAAACGAGGGTCAACATCGGAGCTTTTTCAGAGGTGGAGGGAGCTACGCCTCCTGAAAGGATTCAACACGGATTCAGAGCTAGCCACATTTCTGCTTGACATGTAAGAATCCCTGCTTGATTTTTTTTCATTTTTTAAGAACTACACAACTAAGATAGCGATGGTTACTGTAGCTTGTTGCTAAGTCTAACTGTTAGCTTGTAGCACGGTAGGAATGTTGTAGTTAGCAGGTGAAGTTTAGCTTTACCTGCTAACTCCTTCACCCTCAGTATAAGCAATATTGTTTCGATACCTACATTTAGTAAGCCCAAATGTTTTTTTTGTCGATCACAATTAAATGTAGCTATGGTGAAACTACTTTAATTGTGCGCTGTCCCTGTCAACGTTTGGCAAGGCAGAATTATATTTTTAATTATTTTTACACATACATGTTTTCTTCCCCTCAGGATGTAATTTGTAAATCAAATGTCTGACAAATTCTCTATGCTCCTTCAACAGGTCAGACATTTCCCCAGACACACAGGCACGTGAAGGAATCGTCTTCAGTCCAAATCCAAATGTTCAGTATTTCTTTGTGCAGGAGTACTTTGCAAAAAAAGCTGTGTGGGGGAGCTGTTGAGGGACAAGGGGGAGGGACCTGTAAGGTGTGCTTGTTCAAATTTCTAGGCCTACTGCAGCTTTAAAACCAGGAAAAGACAACAGTTATGCCATATTACCATATCCAAAATATAAGACGATATCTAGTCTTATATTACGATATAATATCAATATATTGCCCAGCTCTACAAATGGGTCGGGTTAAATGTATAGCTTCTTAAAAATAACCTTGCTCATCATTAAAGCTTTAGTGCGTAACTTCTTTAGTGATGATGATAACCTCTTCTGAAGAGTCCATCATGTTTTTTTAATCCTCCTTGGGTACTAGCAACTGCGTGGAAGGAGGCGGGTGAAGCGCAATCACAGAAGGCTTGTATCGTGTCGATGCGCCAACAGTTTGTCATTATTTAGACCTCCTCACGGGGGAGACAGTCGCTTTAAGAAGCTAATATACTGTACATTTTCATTTTTTGAATGGATGTTTAATATTTTGAGAGACATCCCTTCATTATTAGAGCCAAAATGTGTGGAAGTGGAATGTTGAAGTCTGGCTGATGTGTTGGAGGCAGATGACAGCTCTTGGATAAATCAGACGTACCTGTCAGCGATGCAGGACGGCTGTCCTCCGATTGGACAAAGCATCCCACCCCACAGAGAAGCAGACAGGACCTAAGAGAACGCAACAGGTTGCATTTTTATACACAAAACCTTTGCAAAAAAAGTATTCAGTGAAACAGAGCTCATCTTCAAATTATTTAGTGCTGCTCTATCGCCCACTGGTGGTTCTTAAATGCAACTACTTTGTCTAAAAAGACCGAAGACCAATGCAACTAACTGAAAGATTGGTTGCATCTTTTAGAAGCCAGTCATGTTAAACAGTTCTGGAGTGACTTACGGAGTCCCAGAAGAGCCGCCTGTTGAGCTGCAGCTCAAAATCTTCTTTTAAGAAGCTGGCGTCTCCTCCTGTGTAGCCAGCCAGTTCCTGCAGGACCTAACACATCAATTGTCCTTGAGTCATTTTATGATTTCATGAGTACACGTGCACGGCATTGGGGCATTATTTATTCAGGGAGGGCCATCTTTTACAATGACACCCTAATTACAGCACAAATAAAAGGAAATAAAAACAATCTTATAGAAATTACAGTACAAATAAATATTGTGATCATTTGACAATACCCAAATTACAACTAGGGCTGCACAATTTGAGGGAAAATTTTTTTTTGATATGCGATAACGTTGCAATAACGATATTGCGATAAATACACATTTGCACTTTGGCACTTTGCAATAACAATATTACTTGCAAGAAATAGACATGTATTAAATTGCACTCAGTTCTGCATTTCTGATGCTTTCAGTATTCTGCAAAAATTTGCTTGTTGAGTTTAACACTAATAAAAAGTAAATTATTTCTATCTTTCTTTTATTAAACAAATTGAAAATGTAATTGAATATAAAAGGCACCACTAAAAAAGAATGAAAGTTACCTTTTAATGTGCAGTTTTCCTCTGATATTTTCTTTCAACTAACAAAAACTATGTCTTTTGTAATGGGTATATTGCGCCAGATGATTAGACGATAAAAAAACAATATATTGTGGATCCCTAATTAGTTCTCATTTGAGAGAATCCTGAAGCCAGTTCCATCTGTCAGCAGCGTACTTTCCCTAATTTACAGTTGGTGTGTGGGGTGAGAAGTCTAATGTGTGTCTTTGAGCGTGGCTGATATGCTGTGTCAGCGAAATCTAGCAGCAAAGACAGATCCAGTGGAATCCTGCCACATAAAGCCTTGTAAATAAACACTAAAACAATGATGTTTTCTCTGGTTGGTGAGAGAGGGCCAGCCCATTTTCTTTGGGGTGAGACACCCGTCATCAGTAATAAAATACTGCATCAAGCACCTTCAGCGTGGCAGACGTAGCATGCATGTAGAGAATGTAGGGATTGCACCACAGTTTTTCTATTGAAAATTGAAAAACAAGACGTGTTTCTGTAAAGAAAACTAATTTGGAATAAGGAATATGAAACGGTGGATAGAGGACGCGCGTGCACACTTACCTGGTTGAGGCGGAATAAGGCACCCCTGCTGGGGAAAATGGCAGAATTCCTTGAATCGATTGACAGAGTGTGCTGCAAACAAACAAAAACAGGAGGACAAAATGGTTTTATAGCCTTTATAAACAGTTCCAGAAAATGATATAATGATATGAAAGGCAAATATGGGAAAGAAGTTGTTTTCAGAAGAGACTAAATGACATAAAGCAACAAAAAAAAAAAGAAAGAAAAAAAGAAACCAAAAATCTGACATTTTGAGAGTAGTAGGAGCTACAAAAGGGCACCAGGCTGTACCGAGAGGGCAGATTTCAGTGAGTGTCCACTCTCCTCTCGCACGGCGAAGGACGCACTGCGTGCCAGGCAACCCAGCTCCCTCCATACACCCTCCCACTTCAATGTGTGGTTGGTCACTCCCAGAGGAAACTGCAGGAGGACAAGAAGACAAGAGAACGTCAGCTGAAGAGATTCAGATATAAGATAAGTTTAAGAGAACTCAGCAGGTACAATTTTGTCGTGCAAATACTGCGTCGATCCTGCATGGACCGTAGTAGGGCTAGTAGGGCTGCGACGGTATGCTTTTGTCTCGGTTTGATTCTTTCACGATGCATTGCCACCAATCCTATTTGCAGTGACGTGCAGTCAGGGTAGGCTAGCTAGGCACTGCCTATCCTACCAAGCATAAAAAGCATTCAAGCATAAAAATGTTTATTAAATAAATGTATTTAATAAACTTGTTTGTATTTGTATTTTTACTGTTTATTCTTGTGATTTATATGTGTGTTATTCCAATTATTTAGATGGTACAATGACAAATGTAGCAGTTATGCATAATCAAATAGAAAAAAATGGTAGAATAAGCTGTGCCTTTACTGTCCATTCAAGCGATAAGCCAATGTTGCGCATGCGTACTTCGATCCTGTATTCTTTAACATGTACAGCAAAAAGCACAACTCTGCTATGCCTTTGCACGTAAATGTGTTATGCCAGTAATCATCTCCGTTACATATCAAATATAGACCAATTAAAATCAAGATATTACTGGCCCTTTGCATAGCAACGTCATTACACCAGCTACGTTGTAAGTGCAATCCCCGCGAAATTCAAAGTCAAAATGACAGCAGCTGTGTCCGCCAATATCACAGCTTTGAGGAATTTCTCTAAACTCGATTTTAATTAAAAAAAAGAACTAATAGCAAGATGGAGGTCTACGCCAGCCTTAGATGGACTACTGCAGCAAAAAGGGACAAAAACTCGTCCGATCGTTTCAAACTGACTGGTTTGGAAGAAAAGATGTGGCTACGTGGCTGTGCTAACAGTCAGCGGCTGGACCTCTACGGGGTCCTGGGATCTGAACAGTCAGCGGCTGGACCTCTACGGGGTTCTGGGATCTGAACAACCGGCCCGCAGCTTTAACCAAGCATGAAAACAGTCAGCTCATATAATACCGGCAACTACAGCTTCGCACATTTTCCACCCTGAAACGGATCAAAACAGACAGTTGGAACCGAACCGGGCAAGCACATTTTTCAGCCCTTGCCATTCTGTCAATTGAGAGTCAGAGACTATGCAAACTGAAGGTCCGTAAAGACGAGTTTTACAACGCAATGATCGACGCCTTCACAAAAGAAAGAGCATCGGATGGATATTATGTACAAATAATCTACCAATTGGTGAGTCAGAAACTATTTTGGGCTTAGTGCAAGCCATTTGCCTTCATATTCAGTTGAGCAGTGTGTGTTTTCATTGTTGCTGACTGTGACTGAAAAACATAATTGGCCGCTGTGCAATAATTAGAACAAAGATAGCTTCATAACTTGCATTCTGATGCTGGACATTAACTTGTGTGTGTGTGTGTGAGAGAGAGAGAGAGAGAGAGAGAGAGAGAGAATATATGTCACCCAGAGTATTTGTCTGAAATCATTGCGGTCTTCAAATCAGCGATTTTAGAAGTCCTAAGGTCCAGGTATAAACGGTGTGGTGATCAGGCTTTTTGTGGTTGCTGCCCCGAGACTGGATGATACAGATGTCATTTTTAGGTCCAAACTCAAAACATATCTGTTCTGGTTTGTAATACGTAGCAGCGGTGTTGTTTCTGTGTGACCTTTTCTGATTTTACTGTTCTATGTTCACTCATTGGATGTACTCATTCCACTTTGGACCATGCTAGTGTTATATAAATACATTTAGATTGATTTTGATTGATGGGAAATGTCTTGCTATCGACCGTGCGTGTGTGCCGCGCTTGTGCGTAACGTTTAGCCTACTGTTTTGTGTGAGTATTAGCCTAAACAATAAATTAGGTAATCTGCCTAGCCTTAACTGACATCACCGCACGTCACTGCCTATTTGTAACTCATTAATGCCTAGCCTTGTGATTCTAATTGAGTGTAATAAATTAGGTAATCTGGCATTCATAACTCAGTGCCTAGCCTCTAACTGACATTACCGCACGTCACTGCCTATTTGTATAGCGATTTTCATTAATTGTGATTCTAGAAGAATTGTGATTCGATAGTATTGAGTGTCGCAAATTTCTTTTCTTTTTTTAACAAAAATAAAAGTTGAATAATACACTTCTAGAGACAATGTATCACGAGACATTTCTGAAAACTGCTGTACAAAAATACAGAGTATGTATTCTCTCTCTCTCTTTCATATTTCCGTTTTAATTTGCGTTACGAGTAGAGATGGTTCGACACCATTTTTTGCTTCCCGATACCTATTCTGATACCTGAGTACTGATCAAATACCAGTGTGTCATATATACAGTGAAGAAAATAAGTATTTGAACACCCTGCTATTTTGCAAGTTCTCCTACTTAGAAATCATGGAGGGGTCTGAAATGGTCATCGTAGGTGCATGTCCACTGTGAGAGACATAATCTAAAAAAAATCCAGAAATCACAATGTATGATTTTTTTTAACTATTTATTTGTATGATACAGCTGCAAATAAGTATTTGAACACCTGTCTATCAGCTACAATTCTGACCCTCAAAGACCTGTTAGTCTGCCTTCAAAATGTCCACCTCCACTCCATTTATTATCCTAAATTAGATGTACCTGTTTGAGGTCATTAGCTGCATAAAGACACCTGTCCACCCCATACATCAGTAAGAATCCAACTACTAACATGGCCAAGACCAAAGAGCTGTCCAAAGAAACTAGAGATTAAATTGTACACCTCCACAAGGCTGGAAAGGGCTAAGGGGACCACCGTTTCCAAGATTACTGTTGGTAATACACTAAGACGTCGTGGTTTGAAATCATGCATGTCACGGAAGGTTCCCCTACTTAAACCAGCACATGTCAAGGCCCGTCTTAAGTTTGCCAATGACCATTTGGACCATTTGGAAAGTCATGTGGTCAGATGAGACGAAAATATAACTTTTTGGTCATAATTCCACTAATTGTGTTTGGAGGAAGAAGAATGATGAGTACCATCCCAAGAACACCATCCCTACTGTGAATCATGGTGGTGGTAGCATCGTAATTTAGGGATGTTTTTCTGCACATGGGACAGGGCGACTGCCCTGTATTAAGGAGAGGAGGACCGGGGCCATGTATTGCAAGATTTTGGGGAACAACCGCCTTCCTTCAGTTAGAGCATTGAAGATGGGTCGAGGCTGGGTCTTCCAACATGACAATGACCCGAAGCACACAGCCAGGATAACCAAGGAGTGGCTCTGTAAGAAGCATATCAAGGTTCTGGCGTGGCCTAGCCAGTCTCCAGACCTAAACCCAATAGAGAATCTTTGGAGGGAGCTCAAACTCTGTGTTTCTCAGCGACAGCCCAGAAACCTGACTGATCTAGAGAAGGGTTAGAAGATCTGTGTGGAGGAGTGGGCCAAAAGCCCTTCTGCGGTGTGTGCAAACCTGGTGAAAAACTACTGGAAACATTTGACCTCTGTAATTGCAAACAAAGGCTACTGTATCAAATATTAACATTGATTTTCTCAGGTATTCAAATACTTATTTGCAGCTGTATCATACAAATAAATAGTTAAAAAATCATTCATTGTGATTTTTGGATTTTATTTATTTTTTGTTGATTATGTCTCTCACAGTGGACATGCACCTACGATGACAATTTCAGACCCCTCCATGATTTCTAAGTGGGAGAACTTTCAAAATAGCAGGGTGTTCAAATACTTATTTTCCTCACTGTATATATGTAATGTTATATAACTGTATACAACTATCCCTGTATGGGTGTGATATGATTTCTATCTTTGTTGTTAAACATGAACAAACACATTATCCAGTTTACAGTCAGCTATAGCGGTAAAAGAAGATAAATAAACTACTTTACCGTAGATTTTTGTAGGGCTTTATTGGTGTCGTGGTATCGGATCGGTGTATAAACTCCGATACCAGCATTTTAGGCAGTATCGGAGGCCATACCAATACTGGTATCGGAACATCTCTAGTTATGAGCATATGTTAAGACATTTGTGTTGCCAAAGCACGTAAAAAAAGAACTAAAAAAAGGAGTAGTGGACAAAAAAAAGGGACAGCCTCTTACATTTAATTCTGCAGATATGCCTCTGTCGGTCTCTTTCAAGGAGCTCCATGGGAACTGACCGGTGACTTTGTACATGTTGAGTGTGAGGCTGAAACAGAAAACAACCAATCAGCTTTTATCAAATCAAATCAGTTTTTAGAATCAGCTGTCTTGAAAAGCACTGCATATCCTCTTATGTAGCGAGGATGTCTACGCTTTTCGGACACACCATCGACAGACTTTTCAGAACGTTCACTGACATACTTGCGTTCAAAGTGTCCGGGTTGGGGTTTGAAGAAGGACAGGCCATAGGACGTCTCCTTGGTCCCGTAGGAGAACTGGAAGGTGAGTTTCTCAGCTCGACCGAACATGTTGGGCAACTTCAGACCCAGCACCTGGAAGACCAGACAAATACTGTTAGCACAAAGACACTTAGGTATGGGTCCATTTAGGCTTGTACTGAGGTTTTTCTTTCACTGTAATAGCACCATGTCCAGATGTCATTACCTTCTTACTAACAATTAGAGCTGACCGATAAAGGGTTTTTAAGGCCGATACATACCAACATTCCAATACATCAGTCAATATATATATATATATATATATATAAATCCTAAAACGTGTAACAAAACAAACAGATTTCCCTAACATTAGTTATTTGTTGTTATTTATGAGTTCTCACTGAAATAATATAATGCAAAACCAGATGGAAAGAGGATCAAAATATATTAAAGTCCTTTGAACAAAAACACATCGTTTCCAACAGGGATGCTGTAACAGGGACAGACTGTAGTGACGCTGTAGAGTGTCCTCTGGTGGACAGACTATGCAACACCATCACTAACAGGGACGCTGTAGAGCGCCTCTGGTGGACAGACTATGCAACAACACTAAGCCATCCTCTGGTGGACAGACTGTGCAACGCCATCAACATGGTTGACCACCACTCATAACATGGTTGACCACCCGTTTTTTTTCATTCATCAGAATCATTTATTTGTTATTATGAATGTTTGTCATAAATGAAGGTTACAAAAAAAATCCATTATAAATGCCAATACCGATGTTTGGAAAATGCCTAATATCAGTAAACAAATTCAACATACTATGCCCCCTGTCTCATCCCCAGCCCATAATAAAGAGCAAAATACAACTGACATGAATTATATGAAGTGTTGTTGTCTCTCACCATGCTTCCTTCATTGTTGCCAACCATGGTGTTGTAGCTTCCGGTCAGCCTCTTTACCTCCGTCACCTCAAAAGTTACATCCAGACCGTTGGGCAGGGCGTCTGAACCTGAGGGTAGGGAGAACCAACCAGGGGGGCCAAGAAGGTTTGATTCTGCATATACACAGCCAATATCCAATAGGAAAACACCATGACGTCACATCTCAAATGCATGACAGAAATACAGACAGGTCTTAATTACCTGTTCTGTTTTAAAATGGTCTCGCATTGCAAGACCTTCCTCCACAGCGCTGCAAAGGAGGGTCTGGCTACACCACACAGAAAAATGTGCTCTGGTTGGTTGGCATTTCTATAAACCAATCACAATCGGCTTGGGCGGCGCTAGACACCGGACGCAGGCACGGTGTTGCTGCAGAATAGCCCTGGGAAGGGACTTGTTTTGGCGGAACAAGTGCACGCAGGGAAACCAGCTCTGGATTTAAAATGGCTGTGGAGTGTGCAATTAGAATTTTACTCAAAAAAAAAAGATAAACATAATTTGGCTGTCAGCTCTAGCTCAGAGTTTGTGCAGGTATCACCAAGTCAAATTTATGACTTTTAAAGACTAAAATGAAATTTAAAAAAGGTCCCATGACATAATGCTGTTTGAGAAAATGAAAGCTCAGATAGGCCAATCTGGAATCTATCACCATTTCTAGCCACTGGGGGGCCATAGGAAGGCTGGGGGAACTCATTAATGTAAAAGAAACTCATAAAGTGAAATGCCATGCCATGTGCCATGGGACCTTTATCACAATAACTACTACTTTTCTTCACCGTAGCTGAAGAATAAAATCTGTTTCATGTCTGTGGTACAGTTTGAAAGAGACTTGCGCCAATAACACGAATGCTGATTGGCTGCAATATAAGTAGCATGTTGGTCTCATTTGCAATCTTAATACAGCAACAGGATACTTGGACTAGCAAAAGAAAGAACTACAACACCACAGAATCAACAAAAAAAAAAGCATTAGGAGGTAAAAATTATCTTAAAATTATTTAAGACTTAAAACACAATATTTGAGCGAATTTAAGACTTTGTAAGGCCTAACGTAGACTTTTAAGACCCCACAGGAACCCTAAGACTGGTTCACAATGACAAGATTCAGGAACACGTTCTTTTTTTTAGGTTTGAGTAAATAGAAAATTATTCTATAGTGGTGTGGCTCTGTTTTTGGAAAGAAGGTGTGCATGAAATACCTTCAGACGTATCAATAAGGACCTCCACCTCTTTGAAGATTCCCAGGCGGAGCAACCTCTGTCTGGCAATGTGAGACTTTTTCATCACCTGTAACCAAGACAGAAACACAGCTCTGAGCTTAGGAAACCTCATCTACTGGACTCTTCAGGAAACTCAAAAACATTACAGAACCGGGAACTGATCAAGTCAGCGTGTGACATTGCCTTGAATCAGTGATTCTCAACTGGTGGGTCGCCGCCCAAAAGTGGGTCACAGACCCGTTCTGGGTAGCTCATGGACAGCTGGTCAATAATTGGATTAAATAAATGTTTATTGTTTATATTCGGATTTTGGTCTTTTCTTTTGACGGACATGCGTCACAGCCATGCAGCAGTCTAGGGCCGTAGCCATGGTAACCATCATTTGATTACTGTTCACTTTAAGGCTGTGGTGATGTTTGGAGGCAAGGTGGCGAAATATGACCCAGAGTATTTAAAATATGGATTTTCGTACATTGAGGATTAAAAAAGGGACAGTAATAAAAGGTAAATGTACTTTATTGTCAAATAACCATGCATGTAGCGAAATTCATTCTCTGCCTTTAACCCATCTCTCAAGGGAGCAGTGACAGTCTCCACTGACTGGAGAACCTAGTACGTTTTCTGATGGTGGGGGGGAAACCGAGTACCCGGAAGACACCTACGCACACATGGGGAGAACATACAAACTCCACCCAGAAAGGCCCGGAACAACCCGGATTCAAACCCAGAACCTTCTTGCTGTGCAGTGCTAACCATTGGGCCACCATGCTGAAAGTGCAGGTTAGGTGAAAATGTATCGTTCATCTTTTTTTCTTTTTTTTTTGTTAATGCAGTATTTCAGTCATGGTCCTTCTCAGTTCCTTAATAATGTTCTCTGAATGCAGAGTTATCCATAGAAGTTAAATATCTAATTGTGTGGCCTTAATTATTTTGTGCAGATTTGATATTTCATTTGTTTTAGTCACTTTTGTCCATGCAGTTGGCATGATTCTCCTCAGTTTCTCATACATGTGCTCTGAAATGCACTTTGCACATATAAACATGTCTATTTATATAAAAATAAAAAAATTTGAAGGCTACTTTGGAAAAATAAATATGCTCATTGTGAATTCTATAAAAGTGGGTCGCCACTGAACGTCCATGGCGAAATGCAGGGTGAGACCAGTTGAGAGCCCCCCGTATTAAAGTGCAGTACAGTCATGAATACATACATCAATGAGGTTTTTGGCGTGGAAAACCTCAGAGATCTCATAGCCGAGCAGATCCTCTTTAGTTCTTCCAAGACCCTGGACGTTAACATGTTGAACCACCACCTGCAATCAAACATATTTCACTTGAATTATTTTCACTTGCAAACACATTCAAAATGTATTTAGCTGACAAGTGCAAGATTTCCTACACTATCATATCAAGTAAAAATATGTTTTGCACTTAAATGCATTTTCAACTATATGTATACTTCTATATGTATTTAAATTCCCCTTTCAGACACATTTTAAAGTAGTGACAGACTGATTTTATCAGCTGGACGATATATCGGGACGATATTTGTGTTTTTACGTGTATTGGAATCGGCCGATATGCGGCTGTTGCATTCGTTCAATCTTAAATTACAAATCAAGCACTTTATTTCAATGGCTACTTTTCAGGCTTATTGTTTTCTTAAATTCTTTAAATGTGTTGACAAAGGACATTTTGTGACCTGATTATATTTGTCTCATAATATGTCAGCAAGCAATGCATCACCAAGGCCGTGTTGTAGATGTTGATGAAAGCCTTTTACCCTTGCACAGTTAACCATATGCAGTGTACCCATCTATATGATGCACATTACACACATCATTTGGGTGATATGAATGGAAGATGATTGCAGAAGTGACAATGATCTGTGTTTTTGGTTATTATTTTTAAAGAAATGGCAGAGCAGATTCTGAAAACAAATCCAGTGTGGCAGGGTTTACATTTTTATGAAGTAAATTGAGGGAGTAAAAGCAGTATCGGCTCAAGAAAATCGGTCTGCACGATAAATCGTTATAAAATGGTGATCTCAATTCACCCGTTCAAGATTGAATTTTTAAATGACTTTGATTTTTTCTCTTTTTTATGACTTTGATTCTTATTTAATTTTATTAGCTGACTGCATCACCAACACTACTACTTTCTTCTGTTATGTGAGTTTTAAACATAGACTATATAAAATAGGTTTCAAATTGGCAGTGAATTAAGATATTAATTCTAAGCTAAAAAAAAAAATCATGATTCATATTTTCCCCCCAATCGTGCTATGTTAGCTGAAAGAGAGACCAAGTAGGGCCCGTGACTGCATAGATACAATTGAGCATATCAAACTGGGCAAAATGGATGAAAATAAATGGATAGTATTTATACTGTACATCACATTTTAACGTAATACATGTTTAACACGTATCGTAATGGGAATTGAACCCAGATCACATTACTGTTACACATCACCAGAAATTGTTCTACAATTGCTAACTACTATTTTTTTTTAATTTATATGGTACAAGACCTACTATGGTACTTGTATTACTACTACTCACATCTTTGTTTTCAAGGATCTCCTGCTTAGACTCCTGCTCCGGTTCTGGGGGCTCCATGAAGTCATCAGGGTTGACGCCCCAAGTCGCGGCCATGCATCGGGAGAGGATCCAGACTCTGCAGCAGTGATAAGCACTATGATAAAAGACACCGCCTGCACAATCTGTACAAATGCAAGGAAAACGGAATAGCCCACGGAACAAATCCTTATCCCATTAATGCGTGTTACTAACTTGACTTCTTTCCTTTCCCGTAGTCTTGTATCTCTCTCCCCCGCAGTCTTTTGGTCTCTCGCCCCTCTACTCTCATTCTCCTATCACTTCCTGCAGCTGTTTCAGGCTCTGGAGCTGTGGAGTCTGGATCTGTGGTTGCAAGTCACCTGCTGCCTCTATGTTCCCGCTCGACACCCTCTGCTACAATTCTCCATGTCTCTCTCTCTTTCTTTGTCTCTGTCTGTCACTTTCTCTCACCCCAACCGGTCGGAACAGCAACAACAAACCTTGAGCAGAACCATGGCTCAGGGTGGTGGGTTCTGCTCAAGGTTTGTTGTTGCTGTGATTTGGCGCTATATAAATAAAATTGAAATTTAACAAATCCTACTTTGTCAACAAAGGAGTTGAGTCAACCTCTGAGTTCATTTCTGAGTTTGCATTTGGTTTTGTAGCAAGTTATATTATAAAAGTTAGGTAAAATGAGAATTTATATTGAATGAAAACACAGTCCAATACAAAGACATAACAAAAATAGTACGCATGGCACCTTTAAAAGGCCAGGAAAGTCAATGGGTGGGGCTTTAAGAGAGGACTCTGATGTCCTACAGCCAGTGAAAGTCACTGCACGTGGACAGTTGTGGACAGGAGAGTTGACTTGTGTATAAGATGGATATAATTTTGATATAGCCTAATAAATATAATACTGATATTTGGACAGGAGACCATAGAGTCTATCTTCTGGAATCTTTGGTTATTGTAAGGTGGCGATAAAGGTAAATATTATCACCTGTAAGACTGTTGCAGAAAAGTCAACTATTTTCTGAGTTTATTACACACACAAAATGGCTTCTTGTGAAGTTCGTCTCTGTAATAAACAGTCTGAAAGCACCACATGTCACTCAAATGTCACCACAATGAGAAACGTTGGAACAAGTTGTCATAAATGATATGATGGTGTCTTCATTTGAAAATCCCGCCCTGGCTAACGTCATACAGGCAGCGGGGCATTTAAATGAGGTAAAGGCAAAGTTACATGGCTTCACCAGTCACAGTTCACCGGTATACACTCAAGTTCAGCCGTCAGTTGTCTTTATTGCTTGTCTTTGTCCGACTGCGTGGAACAGTACATCGAGTACAAATGATGGCGAGTCTGCAGCCTTCAGCACTGACTGGGCAAGGAGGTCATAGTCAAAAAGCCACAGAAATGCCAGCTGTCAGGGAGAAATGGAGTTTACCTTAGCATGGACAGTCCCCATGGTAACTATCCGCTCCTAAAAGCCTCTTCAGTCGGCGTCTGCTGCCCGGTACACAGGACAAAATTGATAATTGACAGCGGTTACTTTCTCCAGCACCAAACCCCCTTCAAGGGAGACGCCATGACAGTTGCTGAGAGCTCGTGCTGTGTTCAAGTACTCCTCGTAGTGTAAATTCTCAACAAAGGTCTTCATAAACCAGCAACGTTATGTAGGCTATTTTATGTTTTCCGTGTTAAAAGTCCCACATGGAAAGAAAATGTATGGTACTCACATTAATTCTATGTTAAAATGCACACAACAGAAGGAATCAAAAAGTAGGTATGTGTGGATATGTGGACAACATGAGTTCACTAATGACATTATATGCAGTGAGGCAAAAAGCTACAAGCTCCTGTGAAGTAGCTCCACAACCCTAAAACCAGGGAGCAGGAGCAAACCATAGACCGTTAATAATAATATATTTACAGTCTATGGAGCAAACCCAGAGGCCATAGTTTCACCCATCTACATTGTTGCAATATTTGGGTATTATAGGCCTAATGTTAGATGTTACAATGTAGCAAAGGAGTGGCAGCAGACAGCGGGGAGAAAAGCTACTAAGATAACATTCATATGTATTGCTCTTAAAGGCATCACTTTGTCTTCTCTCTGTGATTGGATAGAAATGAGAAAACGCATTGAAGTGGGCGGGGCGGGACAATATGGAAGGAGCTCTTCCAGCAGATGGCGATGTTTGTAATTTCTTTCTGCTAAAGTCAATAATAAATTATTTCAAATGTGGCCCTAATACTCTTCTGTGTTATAAATTGCACCTCAGTTTAGACTCAGGAAACGTCTGGTGAGTTCCCAGCCAGCATCGACCCTGTCTGTAAGGTCTACAAGTCTGTGAAACTATTAAAAATAGCATGCATAAAATTGTAACTAGATGTACCTGTATTGATACATTAAATCAAAAATAACAACGACCGCTCAGCAACATCCTTCTTTATATCTGAGAAAAACAAAGTTGTGCTTCTGTGACTATATTTTAGGTTTGCAGACATAATGGCTAACATTAATAAAACCACTATAGGCCTACTCACTAGTTACCTAAACTGTGATCATTTACCTTCCATTCTTGGCTTAACAACCAACAAGGAAATGTGTTGTTAATTAAGTGTTGACTCATTTAAAAAGGCTTAAAACAAAGATAATCACCATATTTATTTTGACAGTTTTTCAATCCTTTAAATGAATGAATGGTCGGTGACCCTTGACATGGCTGGATTAGCCTGCTTGACATATGACCCCTTTGGGTGTGCCCCATACACACACATTCACCAAATCTGTTTTGGCCTGAGCTCCCTAAATCAAGCAGTATTCTTTGCTGAAATACTGGCCTGCTCGACGTCTGTGTGTCAGTTAGTGTGTGACCATTTAATTCATTTAGGGTAGGGTGACCAGACGTCCCCAGTTTCCAGGGACAGTCCCCGATTTTGGTGACCTGTCCCCGGCTGGATCTGTCCCCGGAAATGTCCCCGGTTTTCACTGTGACTGACAGACCCAAAATTGGAATGAAAGAAAGAAAACTCCACGGAGCCGATCGAGCAGCGCTGCTCAGAGATGTTTTAAAAAGCCGTATTTTACGATGCTTAAATGACTGATTATTTACATGGAGTCTGGTGGGTTTAGCGAACACAATTTCGCGGACTTTTATGTTTTAAAAATTATCTTAATCTTTAACAGAAAAGTCGACCTCCTTAGAAATCCTTTCCATAATGTTACCAGACACTTAGAATATTAATCTGAGTCTGTCAGCGGCAAAACGAGCACTTTATGAACGTAAATACAAGCTGGACAATTATCTTATTAACTTCCATTGTAGCTTGTTTCTCTGCAGCCGATTGCAGCGATCTCGTTTAATACTGGGTCAATGTCAAAGGAAAATCTTTCCTCAATAGTTTATATTGTACTCAGCTCTAGGTCTAGTGTCCCCGTTTTATGTTTTACAAAAATTAAAAACATGACCTGTTTTGGAGGTATTTACGCTTCTGAGCTAATAATGTCCCCGATTTTGTCTGAGAAATCTGGTCACCTTAATCTAAGGCTACATTCACATCACAAGTTTTAATGCTTAATTCAGATTTTTTGTTTGGCTGTTAACATTTAAAATGTGGATTATATCAGATTCCAGTGTGCGGTTTGAAACTGAAACTTTCAGTAAATTCACTACAGAGGGCTGTGTGGATGCAGAGACATAGACAGGAGTGGTGGGACTGCATTGTGAATATCTTCACAGATCAGGTTAAGTTTTTAATTTTAAGCTACTGTCTGTGTCTAGCATAGTATAAGAAATGTGACCCTGTTAATTTCAACGGAAACCAGTGAAGTCTATTTGAAGCTCTTTTCCAGAGATAGCTGTGCCAAGAGAAATCTTAATCATTCCCAATCAGCAGAGACTGAGAGGTATATGTTAGGAGATAACATAGGCACAGGCTAATTACTGCTAACTAACATGCTAGTTAACATTAACATAGGCCCAGGCTAGTTACTGCTAACTTACATGCTAGTTAACATTAACATAGTCACAGGCTAGTTACTGCTAACTAACATGCTAGTTAACATTAACATAGTCACAGGCTAGTTACTGCTAACTAACATGCTAGTTAATATTTACATAGGCGCAGGCTAATTATTGCTAACTAACATGCTAGTTAACATTAACAAGGCACAGGCTAGTTACTGCTAACTAACATGCTAGTTAACATTAACAAGGCACAGGCTAGTTACTGCTAAATAACATGCTAGTTAACATTTACATAGGCACAAGTTAATTACTGCTAAATAACATGCTAGTTAACATTTACATAGGCACACGCTAATTACTGCTAACTAACATGCTAGTTAACATTAACATAGGCCCAGGCTAGTTACTGCTAACTTACATGCTAGTTAACATTAAC
This sequence comes from Etheostoma perlongum, assembly GCA_026937815.1. NCBI lineage: Eukaryota > Metazoa > Chordata > Actinopteri > Perciformes > Percidae > Etheostoma > Etheostoma perlongum. The sequence goes on along the minus strand of JAEKDQ010001107.1, from coordinate 7,941 downwards.
ATAGTCACAGGCTAGTTACTGCTAACTACCATGCTAGTTAACATTAACATAGTCACAGGCTAGTTACTGCTAACTAACATGCTAGTTAATATTTACATAGGCGCAGGCTAATTACTGCTAACTAACATGCTAATTAACATTAACAAGGCACAGGCTAGTTACTGCTAACTAACATGCTAGTTAACATTAACAAGGCACAGGCTAGTTACTAATGCTAGTTAACATTTACATAGGCACAAGTTAATTACTGCTAAATAACATGCTAGTTAACATTTACATAGGCACACGCTAATTACTGCTAACTAACATGCTAGTTAACATTAACATAGGCCCAGGCTAGTTACTGCTAACTTACATGCTAGTTAACATTAACATAGTCACAGGCTAGTTACTGCTAACTACCATGCTAGTTAACATTAACATAGTCACAGGCTAGTTACTGCTAACTAACATGCTAGTTAATATTTACATAGGCGCAGGCTAATTACTGCTAACTAACATGCTTTAACAAGGCACAGGCTAGTTACTGCTAAATAACATGCTAGTTAACATTTAGGCTAATTACTGCTAACTAACATGTTTAACATTAACATAGGCTCAGGCTAATTACCAACAACATGCTTGTTAACATTAACATAGGCATAGTTACTGCTAACCAACATGCTAGTTAACATTAACATTGCTAACTAACATGCTAGTTAACAATAACAAGGCACAGGCTAATTTTTGCTAACTAACATGCTTGTTAACATTAATTAAACTTAAACAGCTAATGTACGTCGAAACTGCCAGGGAGCTTCTCCTGTAGGCTACTGTTCGGTAATTCCTCTAATATGCTATGGTTTTGACACAATTGTTAGCCTATTTTTACAAAAATGTCTGCTAAGGAACCATAACGTGAGATACAAGGTAACGGAGTCTTTTATACATTGTCGTGTTTCTTTAGAAATAAACAACGGACAAATAGAGTCTTTAAAAGCTTCAGATGGAAAGTTATTTGCTGTCAAATTGGCGCCAAAATGAATGGGAGTCAATGGAATGCTAACGGTGGGTGATGGTTTGAGAGCATCAAAATGGCTCCATATGCCATGGTATGCTTTGTCGAGGCTGGCTTACCGCCTTGGTAGGGCTGCACGATTATGGCCAAAATGATAATCACGATTATTTAGATCAATATTGTGATCACGATTATTCTCACGATTATTTGTTGATTTTAACCAAAACAAATTTTATTGTCACATAGGCTGTTTATAACTGCTTTCACATCTATGTTATGTTACAATCTTCTTATGTTGAAGCACGTAACACACATAAATTAAAATTAGCTATCTGAAATTAAAAAACGTTCAACAATAACAGATTAAAAGAGCTAAGGAGAGAGACGAAGTGCTACTCACAGAGCGACGACTGATCATTATGAATGGGTCCCGCACGGGTCGAACGGCGGATACACACATCGTGTGTATGAAATCTCTGTATCGTCACTGTGCTGCATTTTTATGAACTATGACATTCTGGCCATGGATCACATCTTTTGCAGTTACAGCAAGCTCGGTCTCATGCTATTACTCTACGAACTGAAGTTAGTTGCATTCAATAACTTCTGTGTTCTTCGCCATGGCGGCCGCGATAGCAGTTACCAGCGGAAACACTGGTACAAATACAGGTTTGCCCCTCATATTTAACAATATACAGCTGTGTTAATAACAATTAAAACTGTAGACAAATATCAGAAGTGTGGATCGGCGCTGTGCGGCCGGGCTGCACGGAGAGTAAGAGGAAAGAGAGTAGAAAGATCCAACACATGCACGGCTTTACAGAAGAAATGGGTCATGTAACGCAAAATTAAACCATAACGATATAAACAACATTGCAGCGGATGCGAGGACATTAGGTGCACCGGTGCGTCCTAGAGGAAAAATGTTACTTGCGCCATAGAGCCCTGTGAGCTAACAGACTCTAACTAGCACCAACTAGCACTGGTCACTGCTGTTGTCTGAAAAACAACACAGACGGGACAAAATGTTGCGTTTACTGGTAAACTGGTAAACCTTGAGACCGACGTATAAACGACTGCTATCTGTTGAATTTTCCTCCCGTTACTCTGTCCTCTGTGACTGTCTACATCTTGAAACTAAGCTGCGTGATGCAGGGAACAGCTGACTGGCACATGATCAGACACGGGTTTACGGAGAGGTAGATGCGCTATACAAAAAAACCTCGAGCGTTCTATGAAATGACGCATTTAAAAAAAATATCGCTTGATCACGCAAACGTGATTAAAATTCGATTAATTGTGCAGCCCTACCCCTTGGTGTCTAGGGCTAACTTCCGCCGCCACATAATTGTGACAAATGTTGATGTAGATTGACGTAAAAGTTGCATCAAATCCGCCTCGGTTGTTCACACTGCGGCCGCATTGAAAAAAAATTAGATCTTGGTCTGATTCAGGATCACATATGAAAGTGGTCTAAATCTGATATGAACAAATCCGATTTGGGCCACTTTTGCCTGCAGTCTGAATGGGGCCTAAGGGTGTGCATAATGCTTTAACAATGATGTTATCCATTCTTGAGCCATGATGTCAATCCACTAGGTGTCAGCATTTCTTAATTCTTAAAATCCTTCCTTACAGCTTCTTCATGATTCAAATAGTGAGTCAGAGAAAGAAGTTTCAGAATGTTAGCTTTCCTAGACTCTTTGATATTGAGTTGGTGCTTCTTCTATTGCCCTTATACGGTAATGCCTATGTGGTCCCCAAACTATGGTCACAGGACCTTTAAGTGTCCATTTTGGCAACAATGGGGCTTTCGATTATTTCATTAATAGTATAAGTTAAATCAACAAGAGTATGCATGAAGATCTTAACAGGATAATATATTCAGTCTTTGAAATTGGTGGTTCCCAGCTATTTTGGCCCCTCTCTCTCTCCATCCTCTCTCTTTCTCTCTCTCTCTCCATCCTCTTTCTTTCTCTCTCTCTCTCTCTCTCTTTCAGTTTGCTTTATTGGCACAACAAAAATCCATCTGTGTTGCAAAGCATAAGAACAAACATACATATAAACAACAAGGAGTAAATCCATCTGATATAATAAGACAAGTAAACAGGATACTTATGATATAATTGTAGATACTAAACAAATTATGTGCATGTCCCTCAAAGGGTACGCTGAAACTCTCTGTGTCTCTCTCTCTTTTAAATCCTCTCTCTCTGTTTGTCTCTCTCTCTCAATCCTCTCTATCTGTCTCTGTCTGTCTCTCTCTCTAAATCCTCTCTATCTGTCTCTCTCTCAGTCTGTCTCTCTGTCTGTCTCTCTCTCTCAATCCTCTGTCTCTAGCTGTCTCTCTCTCTGTCTGTCTCGCTGTCTGTCTCTCTCTCTAAATCCTCTCTATCTGGCTCTATCTGTCTCTCTCTCTGTCTGTTTTTCTGTCTGTCTCTCTCTCTATCCCCTCTCTCTGTCTCTCTCTCTCTCTGTCCATCCTCTCTCTCTCTCTCTCTCTGTCTCTCTCTCTTTCTCAATCCTCTATCTCTGTCTCTATCTGATCTCTCTCTCACTCTCGTTGTCTGTCTCTCTCTCTCCATCCTCTCTATCGGTCTCTCTCACTCTGTCTCTATCTGTCGCTCATTCTCTCTGTCTCTCTCTCAATCCTCTCTCTGTCTCTCTCACTCTCTCTGTCTGTCTCTCTCTCTCTCTCTCTCTCTGTCTCTCTCACTCTCTTTGTCTGTCTCTCTCTCTTTCTCCATCCTCTCTATCGGTCTCTCTCACTCTCGCTCGCGCGTGGGCTTACATTTTGATTATAATTTATAGAATACAAAGATTCAGTATGTGGACGCATTAAATAATGTGTGAGACCTTGAATTCTTTTCTCTTATAAAGACTCAAAAATCATCTTTAAAGATGTGTTGCTTTAATTTTATTTAATTTAATTTTTAATTTTGTTATAGTGTTTTTTTTATATTGTCTGATATTGTTTTCATGGCATTGTTGTTTAGTTGTCTACGTTTGTCGAATGTAGGCTATATTAAATTATCTCTCGCCCCTCCCTCCCCCTCTACCGGCGCAAACAAGCCAATCAGAGGGCTCGGATTGCCTCTCTCTCTCTCTCTCTCTCTCTCTCTCTCACCGCCGCTGCCAGTCCACCAAAAGCGGTCCTCCTCCTCTGGTATCAGAGACACACACACACACGTACACTACACACACACATACGTACACTACACACACACACACACAAACACACACACACACACACCCACACACACACACAGTCCAAACCCCCAGAAAAGCCCGGCTGAATCTTCACACCGTCTGTCAGCATGGGGAGCGCTTGTTTTTCCCGGGACGTTTGTTTGTTTATCCTCCTCATAAATACTTGCAGGGTGATGGGGAATGTCGGACTCGCAGGTAAGAGCTCCCATTTCCTCTCTGTCTTGCCGTATTATCAACCATGAAATGTACTTTTTTTGGAGGCTTCAGTCTTACCTGCTTAACGGGGAAACTGATGGAAACGAGTGAAAAACTACTACTATTCTAATGACATCACTTGAGATTTAAAAAAATAATAGGCCTAATAATAAAGCAAATGAGCACTGCCATGTGATAACACAGTCGCACCGCAAGTTCCTATAATAATATCATAATATTCTAGCCTAGTTGCTTTTTGCAGCGTTTTATTCAATTACAACAGCATCATAATCGCAAAAATACATTGAAGGTTTTTGCGCTCAATTTTAGTTGGAATTGTGATAAAACACTTTATTTTATAGTCTTGGTTGAAAGTCAGTTTTACATCACCGTCACCGTTTTTCCTCAAATGCATTTGTAATGGATTTCCAGTCGGTTTCACATGGCTCCCTTACTTCACTGGAACTTGTGTTTTCTTGCACGCAAAGGTCAATTTCAGTCGGAAACCGCAGCTTGCTCTCTGGGTTAAGCACTCACTTGCTGGGACTGGGAGTGAGAGGCTTGCCTGTTTGGTTATTTCACCGTGTGGAAATGGCACAAATGATTTGCACCGAGGGGTGGTTTCACAAGCCGAGACGGCTAAGCCGCTAGAGAGCATCTTGTCTCCGTGTTGAGTCTTGGCTTGTCCAGGGCAGGAGGAGGAGGGAGGTGCAGGGTGTGTGTGTGTGTGTGTGTGTGTGTGTGTGTGTGGGCTGAGGGGAGGGGATGGTGGTGGCAAGAGGGTCGTCCATGTCCCAGGAGGAGCAGGCAGGCAGGCAAGGCAGGCAGCAGGGGGCCCAATATCGACCGGGCAACAGTAGCACATTGTTCAGCCTCCCACCCCTGTGAATGCGAGGAGTCAATATTGAGACAGTGAGCCACCCAGTGGGAGAGGCTTTGTCAGAACCAGGTTCATACAGCTCACTGCAGGAAAGAAGAGGATGCAAAGTGAAACATTGTGGCTCCTCTTGCAGCATTTCACCATCAAAACCCCATAAATGACTTGAACTTGTTGCTGCTCTCTCTCTCTCTCTCTCTCTCTCTCTCTCACTCTCTCCACTCTCCCACTTCTCAATAAAAACACTCACTGACTTTTTTTTTTAAACAGTGAAAATATTTATTGTAAATTCCTTTTATCGTTTATTTATTGCCTTTATACAGCTGAGCCGAGGCGGAGGCCAGCCAGAGAGCAGGGCTGAACCAAGCAGGCAGGCAGCTTCCAGCAGGTTGCCTAACTTACACACACACACACACACACACACACACACACATAGGCTATTCATACTCAGATGGAAGCAGAGGACGAGCAGAGGAGCTCTGTAGTGATGCAAAGGTCTGCTGAGACATATATGTATGACAGGAAAACATTCTATATGTCTCTGGGTCCCCCCCCTCTGTGCGTGTGTTTGTGTGTCTCTGTGCGTGTGTGTAATGAGTTGGCCCACTGGGATTCGGGCCCAGATGTGACTGGCTCCTCTATCAATAGCCTGATCAATAGGGAAGCTGTTCAAACATGTTGTCCCGGGCTGGACTCGACTCAAAGGCTCTCGCTCACTGTCACACAAAAACAGTTAATATCTTGTCTGACACATTTGGCATGGATGCCCTGGATTGGATTGTTTTTTGGGAAGAAGCAAATTCAGTCACATTAAAGCAGAATGAGGCCATTAGTATGCACATTTGCAGCTGTGAATGGCACGGACAGGGATGTCAGAGGTGTGACCCCAAACTTAAATAGTGGTTGACTTGAAAATGAAAGCAGCACAGTCCGACATATCTTGACTTATAGTCCCCTGGTATGAGTTTCAAAAATGCTGGATACTAAGTTTCCCACAATGCAACTTAACAGCAGCATTTATTAGACCAAGGAGGTCAGTACACTAACAAGGGGCTTGGTGAACACCAATTAAGGAAAGGCTTTTCACCCCACCTCCAGGCATAGCCACCTGGTTGGACAACACATATGTCAGTGGGTTAAACCAGGTCAGAGGGATTTTATTTGGCTTTTCATTTGGGGCACAAAGAGGTAAAGCTATCCACTACCACAAAGGACAAACAAAATGTCTTCTTGGTTAAATTTTTTCTTCTGTTTTCCTATCCTAGTAATCTTCTTGTATCGCCTTTGGGGGGTCCATAACCCTAGGTCAGGAACTATCATATTGCGTCATCATAAGTGTCGCGTATGCAAAAATGGAGAAACACATCATTTTTGTCCTACTGTAGGTGCAAACAAACAAGAAATGTAAGATTTTCCATGCCATTTGCTGCAAAATGTGTCTTGAAAAGCAATTATTGGAGAATAGTACAAATTATTTCACTGTAAAAAAACATTCTGTATTGTCAAACCAAAGAGACATTACTTAGATTTATATAAATATAGGGAGTAGTTGGGATGTCAGTACCAGCATTTAGAAGATTACATATTCAAATGTAAGTATATAGCAAATGTCAATGGCTTAATTTGGGTGGAATTGTTGTCTCGGTAAGTTATAGAGTGTGGTCTAGACCTACTTATGTATAAAATGTCCTGAGATAAATACTGTTGTGATTTGACACTTTTATCTACCAAGTGCTTTGTCGACATCCAGTGTTCTGGGATTTGAACTCTACACACACTTCTTGTACAGTAAAACAAACTGGGATCTGGGATCTCTTTAAAGAACTCTAAAGGGGGAAGATGGGACAGATGTAAATGATGACTCTAGCTATCATTGGACAGAGGGCTGGCCTTTTAAACAGCTCCATGAAGAACTTTGGAATCACTGGAATCTCATTTTTTAATGGAAGGTAGACAAGGCCAGGCATTGGGCACTAAAAAACTCGCTGTAAAGTCATATCGGCACTGATATGGATCCAACATACCGCACTGACTTATTCCCACAGCCTACCCCGCCCTCGGATCTTTTTCTTCCTCCTACTCGTGCAATACTGTTATAATACCTAAAAGACACTGGAATTCTGTGCAATTTCACAGTGCAATATTTAATATATTTGTTGTTAATACTTAACTATTTTTGCAAAGCTATTTTTTATATATGTATATAGTTGCTCAGGACTCAGGACTGTGCACCAGGTCCCCTTCTCTTTTTTTTCTCTGCACTACCTATACTTTTATATTTTATATTTATATTCTCATATTCTTATTTTCAACACTGTCAAGGGGTTGTCTAACACATTGCACAGGTACCCAATTTGTGTATAGTGACAATAGTATTTGGTATTATTCTATTCTATCCAAGATTTTGGCATTGGAGGAATTTTTGGCACACCCCAAAAAAGGTTTTATCCAGCCCCAAAGAAAAAACACCAGCACCAAAAAAAGGGATTAATAATAGAAATGTCAATATGAATCCTCTCTCTGAATGTGTTTAAGAGCAATTTACCAAACAAACAGAACAAAAACGTATGAGAGCGAATCTCTGTTATGCTCTCTCTAGTCTGTACCAGACTCTGTGATTTATTTACTTTACTCCTTACTCATGCTCATTCTGAGCCCAGAA